>BCLG01005457.1:0-25394 GCA_001602295.1 Zoysia matrella | reverse complement strand
CCCCTCTAATGATCTCCGGGGCAAGGTATTCATGGGTCCCAACAAATGAATTTGACCTCGCATCCGTGGGCTCGACAACAAGTTGTGGAAGTGATGGTTTCTGCTGGTCAGCTCTAGGCTTCTGTGCCCTTGATGTTGTTGAAGGAACTAGGCGAGGCGTGAAGCATGAAGAGTTGCTCCAGGATGGCTGGATGCACAGTGGATCAATGCAGCTTTGTGCACAGGGACCAGAAGGCCTGCTGGGCTCATCTCTGCCTACAGATGATGACCTCACAAGCATTGGATTCACTGAGCACCTCAGGGACAGATCAAAGTCAGAGAGCATGATGTGCCCATCTTCACGAACAAGTATATTCTCTGGCTTCAGATCACGATATATGACCCCCAACATATGGAGATACTCCAACGCTAAGAGGACTTCAGCGACATAGAACCTATAAAAAATGCAAATGCTCTTGAGATACAAAAGATCAAAAGTAAAATATTGCATAGAGATTTAACTCTCACAATAGTTCAGTATACTTCTGTTAGATATATAAAAAACATATAATCTGGTAGCAGCTGCAGAGTATCAGCTATAAGGTTCATAGAAGCTCAATCATGGCAATTTCCAGTTTGATATTAAGCATTAGCAACACACAGAACGTGGATAAGGTTCCATACCTCGCAGCTGCTTCTGAAAAGGTCCTGGTTGGTTGTTTCTGCCTCAGAACATGCAAGTCACCGCCTGGGCAAAACTCCATTACTAGGCAAGACAGATTATCTGTTGTGAAATGAGAATAAAGGCTTGGAAGGAATGGGTGATCAAGCATATGCAGTATCTCCCTCTCAGTTTGGGCTCTGAGCATCTTCTTTCTGCTTACCAGGTACTCAATATCCATAACCTTCAATGCAAACATGCAGTCCGTACCCACCAACTCGGCTAGATAAACAGTGCCAATATCCCCACAACCAAGTTGCTTGAGAAGCTTAAAGTTCTTCAATCCCAAGCTCCCATGTTGTATAGCCATGCGCCTGATGGCTCCCCATCTCACATCTTTTGACATGTGAGGCCTGCTTCCATTAGCACTGAAACTGCCATAACTATCTTCACTGATGCTCGTGTTGGTGCTATAATCACCAATGCTGCTCTTTGAGCTCTGTGAGCATTCACCCTTTTCCTTTGATCTGGAAAATTCGGCAGACTTTGAATTGCTGTTCAAACCAACACCACATCCTTTGGAGCTAAAACCAGTTCCTTCAATGCCACTGTAGCTGACAGCTTCCTTGTTAGTTGGTGCTGGGGTTACAGGTTCATCCTGAAGGACCTCGTGCTGTTTAGCATGAGAATTAGAGCCTTTTACCTCAGAATGCTTATTTGATGCTGCCACTACGGCTGGTTCAGGCTTAACCTTCTTCTTTGTTGACTTCTTATTCCGAAACATTGGCCTTACCAGGCGTGAACCGCCTACAGGAACAGCGCGGGGGCTAGATGCTTTTGCAGATTTTCCCCTCCTCTGTTTTGTCCCAACAGAGGGATCTTCAGCTGCCTCTGACGTTTTGTTGCTGATCACATCTTGGATTCTGGTTTTATGGATCTTGGCTGTGGTTGGAGAAGCTGATCTCAGTTGCTTCTTAGCTGAGCTCTTAGAATGGCCCTCCTTGGTTTGTACTGACTTATCTGATGAACCTACCAAAGCCTTCTCAAGCAAAATAGATACTTTCTCAACCTTGCTCTTTTTCTCATGCTCCTCGTTAGTTTGAACCACAACAGGAGCATACAGCTTCTTCACCGTCCCAGAATCAGAAGAATTAGGTACCCCAGCTGTCTTTGATAACCTCTTCATGGCAGCCATCTCCGATGCCTGGGAGATGCACATCTTCCTCAGGGCCTGCTTCAGGCTCACAGACTCCACGATCTCTGAGCTTGACACCGGCGACTTCCCAAGTGCGATAAGCCTCCTATCCGTGCTCGTCTGCCCAGAAGCCCTCGCCGACGTGCGAACATTGATTGATCTGATGAGCTGGTCAAGATCCTCCTCTACAGAGCACGACCTTGCCTCATGCTCCTGCCCCACTGGCTTAACCCTCACCCTGAGGTGCGTGACGGCTGGACACGCATCCTTCGGCTCATCGACCAATTCAATTATCTCCGAGCACCCGGAGGAACCCATCCCCTTCGAACCCTCCTCCACCTCCCGGAGCTGTGCCTTCATCTGGGCGGGAGGCCCTAAAATGGCTGATGCATTTCAAGTTACGACCAGCGGTCGCCTGCAGGTTGGTGACCAAACAAGAAGCGTTCCCGGGTCAAAAACCGGCATCACGGTTCACGGAACCCTGCAAGAGAGCAAGCATAAACTAGATCAGATAAAGAACAGAAAAACTGGATGTAGCGCACTACGTAACAGGGAGGAGAAGAAGAGCAACACTAACATAGTGGAGATGGAGAAGATAAATAAAAAACTTTCGAAGTGAGGGCAGTTACTGGCATCCTTCAGTCAAGGAGTAACTTGAACCTTTCTTGGATCCCTCCTGCTCTTTACTACCCACGTCAGTTTGCCTTCCCCAGTTCAAAATCATTTCATTTATTTTATACAGGAAAAAAAGTAAGAAAGAAAATGGGACGACACAGATGCGGTAGGTGAGGTAGGGTTTCCCCCCATCCCCTCGCAAAGTGATGCAAGATCCGTAAACCCCTGGGTCAAAACGGAGAAGACGACACGAGCAGCTGAGCAAACACCCTAAAAACCGGGGATAATCTTTTGAATTTGGCCAGATCCAGGGGAACGCGTCCAATCCGAGAGAGAGAGAGAGAGAGAGAGAGAGAAAGAGAGAGAGAAAGGGCGGGGGGAAAGCTTACCCAGTAGGAGAGCGGCGGCGGCGGCGGACGCGACGGGTGCTAGGATTTTGGCCAACGGCGACGAGGAAGCTAGAGTGGAAGTGAAGAAGATGCAGGCGGAGCTGGGACCTGTGGGGAACTGGGAGGACGAGTTCAAGTGGGAGAAAGCAGCAGCAGGTCTCCGCAGCGGCAATGGGCGGCGCACATCACGAGGAGGAGATGATGGCTCCTGCCTCTCTCTCCCTCTGCTCGTCACACTGTGCCCTACTACCTCTCTCTCTCTCTAGATTTTGTCACTGGCACACTGTGCGCCACGGGACCCGCCCCGTCGCAACTCGATACTCCGTAAAACTCACCGTCGCCGCTCGCCCGCAGCCCAGCCCCACACACCGGCACACCACCACCACCGTACCCGAGGATTTACTTACGCCTCTTTTATTTACCGCGGCATTATTAATACCTCCACGTACCAGTGCGCGAGGCACAGCGCTTCTCCCGGCCCGCCCTCGTCCCAGCGTACGGACTCGTCTTTTCCGCGGCGCCAACCTCACACTGAAGGAAAGAGCAAAGTGAAAAGAAACGGCGGCGGAATACTGCCCGGACCGGACATGATATTGTCAATGGCGTTAAAAATTGGAGGAGATGCTCTACTTTCGCCTTTCTCCTTTGTTGGTGTGAGGAAAAAAATATGGGACTACAACGATAGAACCTGCTTTGCCTTTTCCCTTTGTCGAACTCTTGTTGGAACGAAATTCAAACCTACGTGTGTGTACTTAGTGGTGGTGATAGCGTTTGTCTAGCTAGACTTCTAGAGATTACTTTTTGGTTATATAACAATTTGAAAGGGATTGGGCATCCCGTTAGCAGCAGACAGGTCCAGGTCACGCCTCCTGAACTCGCGCGGCCCGTCGCGTCAGCAGCTTGCCCCGTGCCGCGGCTACGTGCGTGCTTATCGCTGATTATTAGTCCTGGGTGAGAGCGAAAAACCGTGGTAGGGGAAAGTGGGAAACGATCCGCTCCTCTGCTGCGGCGGCGACGCGGGCAATGGAACTCGTGACGCCCCCGTGATGACAGCGGGTAGCCAGCCAGGGAGAACCGGGAAGAGGTTACCGTGCCGGGGCCGCGCGGCACCTGGCCCCCGCCCCATACGCCATACTCCCTTTCACAGACGCCTCGTGTGCAGCGGCCCGCGGACTCGCTTCCTCCTGTGCCGGGGCCGCGCCCCACCACCGCATCCCGCATTCATCTGTGCACGCGGTCCAGCCCAGCGGCTCCGTATCCGCTGGCCGGGGCGGGGACTACTGGGCGGGCACCACCGTCCACCGCCGCGGCATGCAGCACGGAGAAGTAGAGTTCTGTGACGGACGAGCCATAGAATCCATCGGAATGCGCGGGAGCCGAAGAAAGAAAGGCACTGCCAACGGAGGCGCACAGCCGACGCGCGCACATGTTCGCTGTTCGCGACTGGGACAACGGACACGCGGACTGCATCCTTCCTTCCCCTCCGCGAAATTTTGAAAACCGGACGCTCCGGTCCGCACACTGCTCGCTCCTCACGAGTCGTCGTGACCCGGTCCACCGCGTCCTATAGAGCGCATTCATGGAGTTTCGGTTGCGAACGCGAGTACAGCGCGTGCGAACTGCCGCGTTTAGGTGTGTCGTCCGCTACCTGTGCCGCGTTTAGGGCCTAAAAAAGATGAGACGCGCAATAAATACGGTGATTACGGAGGCGGCAAGGACTATTGAACGTGAAGATCCGTGTGCCGTGCCGCTTTCCACTCTGCACATACCCAGTACCGGTCCATGCACACGGCACACCACACTGGCGTTCAGATTTTCTGCTCTGCGTTCCATATCCAACGAACCTGCGGGCTGCGGCCCGATGATGCGACCAACACCACGCCGCGGCAACCTAGAAGAGCGCAGGGGCCCGGAAACGAACCTGCGGAGCGAGGGCCTGGAGACGGGTGGGCGCGAACAAGAAGCGCGCTCTCCTCTCCTCCCCCGATGGAGACGGTGCGTGCGCGTGTCCATCTCACGCACCCCTCCCACCCCACCGTCACGTGCCCGCTCAGAAGGTATCCGAAGCCGGGGACGCGACAGACACCAGGATAAGGAATCATCAAGCGGATCCGCGCGAGAGAGAAGCGACGCAGGGATAGATGAGGAACGGGCGCCTGGTGACGGAGGGATACAGGGGGACAGCCCACGACCGCGCGCAGTGCGCGATCCACCCACCGCGCCGTGTCGAGCGCAGCACTGGTAAGAGTAGGAGTACGTACAGTACACAGCCGGCGACGAGCGGTGGCTCGGGAACGCATCGCGTCAACGTGACATCTCAGCTGCGGCGCTACAGTTTCGTCCGGACGGACCACGACTCGACGCAGCGCTGGCTGGTGTCTGTTCCTTTTGCCGTTCGCGGCGAGCAGCGCCACGGCCACGGGCCGTCCGCTTCCGTCCGGTCGTTTAGGTATCCGTATTCCTTTCACCGGTGCACGAGTCTCTCTCTGGTCTCTGCTGGCGGTGTGTTTATTGCTCGAGGTGGAACAACCGGCGGGTTATCTGCTGGGGGTGTCAACTGGCAGGAACCGTGCGCGCCGCGCGGCTGAACGGGGGAGGGAGGGACCGTGCGCGTTACGGGCCGTGGAATCGCGCGGCTGAGTCACGGTACTGCTCCGCGATTATTGCACAGGCACTGAGATCAATGATCAGAACGAACACGAAAGGGAGTAATCTACGACTCCGACTTTACCGGATTGGATTGCAGACCATTGAGTCGTCGGATCGCCTGGTACTAGAAGCAAACAACTAGCATATGCGGAGCTCGAGCGTAGAAATGTTGCGGTGGGGTACAACTGGATCTCCGAATCGCGGGATCCAAGGATGGCACAAGACATGGCTCAACCTACCTGTGGAGTCTCGTGATGGAGGATGGTGCCCACATCGCTCGCCGGTGCTTGCGACTTGCGTTGCGGGGACGTGATGGCCTTCAACACCACTGATGCTGGTGGAACCTGGACGCAAAAGGAAGAAAAAGGGGCTAAGTTATGCTGATGCTTAGCAGGAGGAGCATGTTTTAGCCCAGGCGAATATTGATGCGACGAGGGCCACTTCGCACAGATTTCACCACAGAACAGAAGAGCCGTTGTTTCCAGAATGAACTTTGAACTGCCATCTAGGAAACCACAAGGAGTCCCAGAAGATGCTAACAGCAACAATAAGCACAGTAGTTTAGTAGTCTGCCGTGTCTAATTTCTACTGTTGAGGCGGGCAAAAGAGTTCTCACGCCGCTACAAAGTTACAGAAAAGTGGCTCGATGCTGTTGCGTTATCGAATCACAACAGGCCATGCATCCAAATCATCCGTATGAGAAATTTCTCGTAGCATCAGCAATATTCAGCGGATACGAAAAAAACATAAGAGTTGGTCCATGAAAACTTAAGCAAAAAAACAATAAATTCAGATAATGACAACGACTCATTGCCTGCTTCAAACTGTTAGATCACACCTAGTAATTACACAGATCTTTACTGACGAACATAAGAGAGGACGTCTCCGCAGTGATAAATAAAAGAACCAACCCTATGATGCTCTTATCATTATATATTTTTTTTAAATCTGAATGCTTAAAGGCAGGGTTTACAAAACCGGTGAAAACCAGGCTGGTTTCACCGGACGACCCATTTTTGGTTTAAAAATTTTTAAAATTCAAAAAAAATTAAAAAAATCAAAAACTTGTCAAACCGATTGATAAATCAGTCAAACCAAACGGTGAACCGAAAAAATCAGCGAAAAACCGCTCAAAACTTTTATTTCAAATTCAAAAATAGTAAACAGGAAAAAGCCGGTTGGGAAACCGGTAAAATCGAGTAATTTTCATTCGAAATTTTGATTTTTGAATTTATTTGATTTTTATAATTTATTGCTGCGGGTTTGACAAAAACCAATCAAACTGTCAACCCCGGTTTTCGGCGTCAAACGGTGAACCCTCTTCCTCCTCCACTACCCAGCACCATCACCGTCTCTCCGATACCTTTCACGGTCACGGACTCATTGCAGCCGGCATCGACGGGGTAGGCCGAGCTTTTATGCATACTTTCTCGGTACCAGGGGCGAAGCCAAGATGAAAATCCGCCTGCTCGGTACACCTGTTATGCTCTGTACCTCTAGGGTAATTAGAGCCTCATCTGGGTATATTTCTCATGGTTGGCTCTTTGTTTGTATCCGCTTTTCTAAAACTCGTAAAAAAACTTTAATGCCTCTGAGACCAATGAAAGCTCATTATTATTCTAGAGACGAGAAGTAATTAGAGGTCACTAAAGATGTACGAGTAACAAAAAAATCTTTAATTAATTTTTTAATGTAATAAAATATTTAATTTTATAGAATGTAATTTTTAAATAAATACTATCGAGATAGTATACCCGGGTACTTACGGACCTGACCTCTACGTGAAAGCTTATTTGCAAACTACGGCTCACAGCCCATCTACAGTCCGCGAAGGACAAATAAAAAACGACGGCCCGGTCTCAAGGGTCGAAAAACCGAAGCCGACCGTTTCCATCACTAACATCAGAACCACCAAACGCCAACCGTTTCCATCACTAACATCAGAACCACCAAACGCCATTCTGACCCTCGAAAGACGAGATTGGACGACGACAAAGCCTAGCCACCGCTCCCACAACCACATCTGACAGGCGCAGAGATTCCTGACGACGTACAGCAGTCTAAGACAGTAAAGCAGCCAGATCAGGACGGCAAAGCATTTATAGAAGCAATCCGACGGGAGGTAAAGTTGCTCGCCGGGTGGTAAAGCCAAACGGTAAAGTAACTTTTGTCCCTCCGCGGTGGACAACAGAACGAACAGAGGACGTCGATCGTTTGCTCTAGGAGCCGGCGGGCGTCAGAGGACCATACCAACCAAAGACCATGGTCACACCCATTAAGGCCCTTCCGCATTGTATTCGTGTTCTTAAGTTCATACGATTTGATCTCTCTCGTATCTGGACGTAGGGTATTACGTTTCTCGACGGCTCAAACCAGGTTAACTTTTGAGTCTCTTTCGTAGGCTAGGTCATTCGAATACGAAGAGCGAACGAACTCTCTCTTCGATTACGTAAATTTTACTGTGTCGATGGTCAAAACACCGACAAATAGCATCGATTGTAGTTAATAAATGGAAAAGTATACTAATTCACAATTGATACCAGCAAGTTAACCCAAAGCACGTGGACCAATCCGTAAAAAAAACATTTGGACCAAGCCATATGTGGGCATTCGAGCGGCACGGTCCAGCTAGGGTTTTAGAAACGGTTGGTTTTCACGGTTTTCGATGAAATCGGTTCCGGTGGATTTAGTTAAGTGACCGATTTTCGGTCTGAACCTGATACTGTAGCAAAATCGGCTAACTGGCTAGTTTGTAGCATCGCTGAAACTTGGATTTGAACCGATTTCTAAAACCCTAGGCCAGCCTGGCCCGTGCCAAAGCGGCCCACGGGGTTAGGCATCGGCCCATGACATGACTTGTTTACCTTAACCATGAAGAAACGGGTCGGGCTGGCACGAACGAACCCATGAAGAAAGCAACCCAAATAGGTGAAAATGTGCACAAATGAGGTTAAACTGCGGCAACAAGGTTCAAACCATCAACCTCACGCGTAAGAAGGCATCCAACCACAGGACCACAACAACTCTTATTTTTTGAAGTAATATGTAAATCTATTTAATATGAAAAAACAAACGAGCCGTGCCATGTCGAGCCACCATCTCCAACTCAAGCACGATCCACCGTCCAAGCCCGTGCTAGTGTAGCACGAATTTTAACTGGCCATGCTGTGTCTAAGCTGTGCCAAAATGAACAGGTCGAAGTTGGCCCATTTGGCACGGCCAGTTGCCCAGCTATAGCCAAGCAATTGAAAGCTTCTCCATCACGCGTCTGCCTCCACGGTCCAGAGATTTGCAACGGTGGACACGGCCCACTAATGCTCGTGCACCGGCACCACACTGGGGTAGTGGGAGCAAGCGAGGGCGGCACGGACTGCAGGAGCGAGAGCCCATCGGCGTCCCCTATCTACTCACTATCAAGGAGCGTTCAATTCGTCCTCACGGCACGACCTCATAGTCGATTTGAGGGAGCCAGCTCGGGGCGGCGTCAAGAAAAGGCCAGAGCGGCGATGCAGGGAGCAGATCAGCAGCGGCGCGCAAGTGGCGAGGCAGGGGCATGAACAAGAAAAGTCTCACTTACTCTCTCTGGCCTAAAAAAGGTCGTTTTGAACATGACATGGTCTTCAAAATAGAATTTTGATTTTGATTCTCTATAAAAATATTTATTAAAAAGCATATTTATATTTTTATGAAAGTAGTTTTTAAAATAAATCTAATAATATAATTTTTATATTTCTAAACTTAATAAGTTAAAACTTATTTGTAATTTGTATTTTCAATGTTTGACAAAACATTGTCCCTTCTTGTTAGAGCGAAGAGAGTATCTTCCACGTCAGGTTTAGATCCAAAAGCCAGAACCTCAACCAAACGTCACACTTTTCAGTCCAGCTTATCGAGTAGCTAACCATTTCAAAAGCCCAAAATGAACTGCAGCCCAAAAGCACGATTTCACTTGCTTTGACCCCCATCACAGGCCCCCACCCCCGCGACGCATCCTCCTGCCCGCCGACCCCCTCTCGGCGCCGGCGCCGGTCATCCGCCTACCAGCACCGCCGCCGCAGCCGGTCGTCCTCCCTCCGGCGCCGCTGCCGCGTCATCGTCCCCCCTCCCGGCGCCGCCGCAGCCGTCCTCCCGCCTCCCCGTCACCACCTCAGCGTCCTCCTTCCCGTCGCCGCCCTCCCACGTCGCGCTGCTGCCCCGCCGAGCGGGCGCTGCCCCTCTTCCCTGTGTACCCGCCTTGCCACCGTCCTCCCTCCACGGGCCACCGGCCCGGCGCTCTCCCTCCTCACGCCGCCGCTCTCCCTCCCAGCGCCGCTGCCCGCCCTCCTCGCGCCGCCACCATCGACGGGATTCAAAAGCTAGATGCCAAACGCCCTAAGCTTTTAGAAGAAGAGCTTTTCAAAAAGTAGCCTCTCAAAAGACAACCACTAAAAGCTGATTTTTGAAAAGCAAAAGCTCAAACACAGAGGCCCTAAGCCGCGCGATTGTGTGGGATTCGAGCTTATTTCCACCCAAAATCGGCTTATAAGCGTATCCAAACACGCTGTTATTGGCTGCAGGGTATCGGTCGGCGTCAGCTGCCCTAGGTTGCTTGTTCGACGGGGTGTGAGAGCCTACTTGGACGCCATGGATGGTACGCGTGCGCTACTTCTGTTACCTCCCTTAATTGTTACCCGAGCGAGCTATTCCGTATCAAATTTTTGAGAGTTGGTTTTATCCAAATTTTTTGAGAGTTGGTTGTGTTTAGGGGATGAGTTGTATAATTACTTGATTAGCGCAGGAGTAACTATCTCGCTGATTGATAACAGAGTTTGGGTTCATAGAACTTGCAATAGCGCTGTGGTGAGCTAGCTTTGTATTGGACGCAGCAACTGCAATTTGAAGGCATGCCATGTGATTTAGGATTCTGGTGTCATTGGCACTCCGATAAATGTTTGTTGGATAAGGAGAAAGAAGGGTGGGACAATGTGCAAGTCATGCTGCAGCACGTTAAATGAAATGCCTTTCCTGTTCAGAAATGGAACTCTGGGCTATTGCTAACTATTAAACTAGTAGATATGTGCCCAGAAGTATAAATCAGCCTAAGCCTTCATTATTTACAATGCACTATTACACAACATGGCTGAGTGCAGTCAACACAGTAACTATGTAACTTGTATAGCTTGTGCTGGTGCTGTCAATTTGCCATGACTATTCTTTTAACAGTCGATAGTCAAGAAACGATGGAGGAAACCATCCTTGTTGGTGATGATCTCATGCGTGGACTGCCATCTCCTGTCATTCCCAAAGAAATTGCATCATACGTCCTTGAAGGTGTTGAGCTTTGTGATGGCATTCTCAAGAATCTTTTCTTATGTGAGTATCTGGTTTTTCTGATATTACATAATATTTCTCTTATTCCATGTGCATTTATGTCAGAAAGTGTTCTTATGAAATAATTGTTTGTACTTTAAGGCTTACAAATCAATGATATTGAACCATTCTGCCAAGATGAAATCGTGCTATATCGACAATGTGCTGAGAAAAGGGTTAGTTATGTTAGAATCTTTTAGAGATCAAAGATTGATCTGATTTTATATCTTTTTATTGAATAGCACAGCATTGTATCCTTTTTATTTCAGGACAAG
The DNA here is from genome assembly GCA_001602295.1 of Zoysia matrella. NCBI lineage: Eukaryota > Viridiplantae > Streptophyta > Magnoliopsida > Poales > Poaceae > Zoysia > Zoysia matrella. The sequence continues at coordinate 14,282 of BCLG01005457.1, read as the reverse complement.
TTAATAAGGCAGCGAATGCAAGATAGTGAATTCAAACTGGGTTCTTCAATGCCCCTGGAAGCAGCAAAGGAGAGAGCTTCCCAACTTCAATCAGAAATCACACTGCTAGACAGGTAGTCTGTAGCTATGAATAATAGTATTATAGTGCGAGTAGCAATTTGTCAGATATTTAGCAGTTGTAGTAGAGTGATCTACTTAGCAAGTAATGTCATTATATCAAAGGGCACTGTTTTTCCTCTTCAGGGGTATTATATTTTCCTATCAGAACTAGTGAACTAGATAGTGAGAGTGAGAAAAATCATCAAAAATGGCAGGAACCCATATATGGGAGTTTTCTTTTCTTCCATATAGATATGGATAATCCAACTTTGAGCCAATCCTACTATTTCAAGTGGACGTTGGTATCATAAACTTTGGCAGTATATGATCTACACATGTATCTTTCCATGTCTGAATGGGAGGTAGTAGCATATTTTGTTCACATGATGGTTTTGGGGTTCATTGAATCCAAGCTTGTCGATTAATATTCTGTGGTAAAGTCCATCCCAATGCTCTTTCTACAAACGCTCTCTACAATCAGCTCTAGTTATAAATTAGTCTGCTCAACCCACCTAAGCGTCCAGGCTATTAACCAGTAATGATGGATCATTGCTGCTCTCAGTGACTGTAAAATATATCGTTCTTTTGCTATACATATGGGCCAAGTTTTCTTCTTGATCGCGTAAAGCTCAAAGATTGTTGCAGGGTGTTTTGAACATTGATAGACTATATGGTTTGATTAGTTTACTCTGATAGTCTGATGTTCTCCAGAGTTAATAGTAGTACGAGATTTCCTCAGAGAATATTTTACTATGTTGTAGCAGATTTCCTCGAGGCACATTAGAGTATGTGAACTAAATTATCCAGGAAAGAAGGCAAGAAAGAATGAACCATCTAATCTGCTCACTAGCCTGATTATTAATTTATCGAACTTTCAGTCCCTATACTTTGAAATGGATGGAACAGTTCTTTATTGATGATGCACTTGGTATCATACAATAGAGGGATGGTCATTATAGCGAATTTTTTCTTTATTAATTCACAAAATTTTCTTAAATGGTTTTATACTTCTGTTTAGGCGCATGATTCTTGCTAGTGGAGTTGAGGGTATGGAAGGATTTCGCCAAAGATGGAGTTTGCATGGACAGCTCGGAGATACACGGTAGTGAATTCCTTCTAACTCTGCACCAGTCATGTGTTAACTTGTGCACATTCTGGTTCTGTGCATACTCTATAATGGTTGAACATATTAAAGGGCAGCCCAGAGCTTCAGCATGCTCAGGTTCTGAGGAAGGGTCCGACAACTTTATGTCTTTTCTAGGCAACCTTTCCCTACATTTCTGCAAGAGGCTGTTTCCATAACTCGAACCTGTGACCTCATGGTCACAAGGCAACAGCTTAATGTTGCGCCAGGGCTCCCCTTCAACGGTTCTTACCTCAGTTCTCATTCATGCCGTGACATAATTCACTTGAACATCTCTTCTTAATTAAATACAGATGATGGATATAAGTTGCAAAATCGAACATCTGAAAAGATCTTCTCAACTTTCTAAGAATTGTAAGCCTTTTAGTCCCAAACAAGTTGGGGTATGCTAACTTAACTTCTGTTGGATTTTTCCACAACTGTATTAGCTCTATACCATTTTCTATGGCCTAGCATACTGTAGACCCATACCTAATCCTACTGTGGTTATTTGAGCTACAAGTTAATGAACAGATTAAAGTACATTGTTATGAAAGGGCTTCAGTGCTTGCTTCAAGTAAAATTGCCTATTACTTGACAGCAGCATTCAGTGCTTGCTTCAAGTAAAATTGCCTATTACTTGACAGCAGCAATTAGTCTTATTTCTTCTAACATAGTGAATTTGTGTTATTATTTCTACTTTACGATCATGTCTATGCAGGAAAAGGCTAGAAGCACTGAATCGTGGCATTGCAAAAAGTGAGAACCAAAGTTCGAAAGAGGAAAAGACGGAACCTCCAACTAGGAAGAAGTGGTTCTTTTGGTAGGTCAGTATCTTTGTTTGCTGACATGCGAGCATGCCATAGTATTTTTGCACTGTTTGGATGGATTGAAAGATTTCACTGGCACACCTTAAGGAATGGTTAACAATTGCAACTAGTAAATTCCACCTGGCATGTATTGTATTGGGTTTACAATACGCGTTGTGTTACTTCTGTACGTTATGCAAACTTCAACTATGGCCCAGCTGTACAACTACGTTGATCCATATGTTAAGGACAACCCATTAGCTTTATTTGTGCAACATCCTGAAGCAAGATAACAACTGGTAGAGCTATTATAACATGTTCCTGTAAAGTCGCGGCCTGCACCCCCCCCCCCTCTCTCTCTCTCTCTCTCTCTCTCTCTCTCTCTCTCTCTCAAGATTGCACCGCACTCATGTCATACTCAAGGTTGTTCTGTTTTTTTCCCCGTGATGTATAACTGGATGTGTCAGCTTCATTTCGATGTTTTATTGTTCCTTTGCCAGATTCTGGTGGTAGAACTTGAACTCTGTGATCACATCACCAGGGCAACTCGCATGTTGAATAATTATAGTTTGTTTGATGTTTATTGGACTTTTTTGAACGATTATTTGATTTGCTTCTCTGTTTTTGTTTTTCGCTTTCATTGCTTAGTTTTTTTTTCTTTGAGAATCTTTCGTTGCTTAGTTGCGTCATTGTATCTGAAACAAAATTGTTTCAAATGGATCATGGACAGCTACGCAGGTGCTGACCATGTAGGCTCTGTTGCAATAACGTGGAAAATATGCTACGTACTCCACACCAACATCAAGACAAGCCGTAGCACGCATGGAATCGTTTCATGTGGAGCGCTGAGCTAGCGCAGTTGACTTGCCGAGACTTGATTCGCGAAAAGCCATGCTTGGTTCCAACGACACTCGTTTGGTCAGAGGCAGTGCACCCCTATCTCCGGCTGTAAGAAGTCGTGCAACTGCAGACCGTGTCACTCACACCAGCTCGTCCACCTTTACCTATCTTACCTCGAGTCCCTGACCCCTCACCGGCGACGAGATCGAGATGGTGTCTGTCCGGCCGACCACGGTGGCGCTGCTCGCCTGTGCCGCCGCCTTCCTCGTCGCGGCGGTGGGCGCCCAGCCGATGGACCCTAACCAGCCGGACAACCCCATCCTGTCTGACCCGAACGTGATCCCCATCTACATGGGCCCCGGCGAGGGACCGACTTACGTGAGCTGCTACAACAACACCAATGGCCAGCAGGGATCGGAACCTACCTGCTCGTTCCTCGCGCACCGGTGCCCCCGCGGCTGCCCCGACACCTGCTACGCCCACTGCCCGTCCTGCAAGCTCGTCTGCCGTAAGAACGAATCGACGCACACTTCGCATTCGCGCATGTCCATCTGCTTATAGTTTTGTTTCGTGCAAAGATTTTGATGTGTCTTGTGGTGTCTGTGTGCGCGCGTGCGTGTGAATTTTGCCGGGCAGTGTGCGACCTGACGGGGACGGAGTGCTACGACCCGCGCTTCGTCGGCGGCGACGGCAACAAGTTCCTGTTCCACGGCCGGCGGGACGCCGACTTCTGCCTGCTATCGGACACCAACCTGCACATCAACGCGCACTTCATCGGCAAGCGCAACGCCGAGGCCGCGCGGGACTTCACGTGGGTGCAGGCTCTGGGCATCCGCTTCGGCGGGCACCGCCTGTACCTCGGCGTCCGGAGGACGGTCACCTGGGACGCCGCCGTCGACCGCCTCGCCGTCACCTTCGACGGCGCGCCCGTCCCGCTGGACCCCGAGGAGGGCGCCAGCTGGAGCCCGGCCTCCGCGCCCGCGCTGTCCGTCTTCCGCACGGGCGCGGCCAACGGCGTGGTGGTGCGCCTCGACGGGCGGTTCCGGATCGTGGCCAACGCGGTGCCCGTCACGGAGGAGGACTCGCTGATCCACGGGTACGGGCTCACCCCCGACGACAGCCTCGCGCACCTCAACGTGGCGTTCAAGTTCTTCACCATCAGCGCCGACGTGCACGGCGTGCTGGGCCAGACCTACAGGCCGGACTACGTCAGCGCCGGGGTCGACGTGGGCGCCAAGATCCCCGTGATGGGCGGCGCCGATAGGTACCAGGTGTCCGACATCTTCGCCACCGACTGCGAGGTGGCGCGCTTCACCGGAAACAACGGCGTCGCCGGGTCCCTGGACATCCTCGAGGAGCCGACCGACGCGCTCTGCGGCAGCGGGAAGGGCAGCGCCGGCCTCGTCTGCAAGAAGTGATCGATCGAAATGAAAGGTGATTAGTGTTTTTTTGCTTCACGTTGTTTAAGTTTCGTTAAGTGCTGACATAGCTGCTGCAGCGACCAATTACGAGTAGCTCTATGTATGGCTACACAGAATAAAAAAAAACTGGTGTGTGACGTTTCTGTTCTTCGTCGTGTGGGCCCAGCTCGAAATTGCAGTGTTGCTCAGTGTCGGGCTAGGCAGGATCCGCATGGTTCAAGTGCCATGTCGGCCGAATCCTACCCGTTACATTTGTTCCCTCGTGTTTGATTTTGGACAACAACAATTTAGTAATAAACAATGGGAATTGTGGTTTGATACTTGTGCCTGATTGGCTCAATATGATATCAGTGACTGATTGGCCATGCTGCAGCAAAGAGAGCTTGCCATTGAGGCTCGGTGCCGAGTAGGAGTACTAATCTTCTACTTGAATTAGCTTGCCCATGAAATTCCTTGCTTCGCATGCAAGCAAATTTGAGGCCAAGAACACACTCCAAGGATCTTATCCCCCGCATTGTCCTGCTATACGTTAATCACAGCTCCTCAAACACAATCTCTGTGCCGTGTTCCCTTCTTTGTAACCTTATTCCGTGTCCCGTGGTTCCAAGCACACGAAAGCGCGAGGGCGGCGACGAGCGGGCATCCTGCTTCTATCAAATTGGTGAAGCGAGAGCTAGTAGATGCATGGCGGAAGCGGAAGAGCAGCGCGAGATGGCGGGGGAGGCACCGGCCGGAGCGCGCCAAGGATCGCAGCCTCCTCGACCTCGTCGCCCACCCACGAAACAAGGAAAAAGACGGCGCCGGCGCCGGCGCCTCGTCCGCAACCTCGTGCTGCTGCTCGGCCTCCTTGCGTTCCTCCTCTACCTGCGGAGGCGCCGGCGCATGCAGAAGCGTCGGGGGACCGGTCGAGGAGGCCGCCGGGACGTCGTCGTCTTCGATGTCGTCGAGAAGTAGGCCCTGCGGGGCCAAGACCTGAAGGCGCACTGCGACGAGCCAGGCTGCAACCAGCTCGACTTCCTGCCGTTCATCTGCGAGGCCTTGCGGCGTCGCCTTGAGTGGATGGTGGTCGGCGGGGCAGGACGACCGTGCCATCGTCGACGAGCACACGCGCTCGCGGCGTTGCGACCCGGCCAAGAAGCGCAAGCCACGGTGCAAGGAGGCGCTCGTAGAGACTTTTTGTTCAGCCTCGTTACCTAAGGACAAATGCGTGAAGAAACCAGTGGATGGCCTCTGAAACAGAGGAGCTTCAGTCTTCAAGAGGCAGGGGCGAAATTAGAGTATGGGCTCTGTTTATGAAAATGCGCTGCTGCGTTTTGCACGATAACTCCCGCTGTTCAACTCCTCTGTTCGTCCATGCCACAGGGCCCTTTCTGATTCATGTGGTTGCCGAGGTCACGGAAACCTGTGGCGTCATGAGCAGAACGAGATCCGAACGAAACAAATCAATCAGCCTACAAGGACACGGACCTATTCATGCATCGGTTCGCCGTAGGTTACTTGATGATTTGGTTGCACGTTATTTGCGATCAATTATTGTTGTATTGGTTCCTGTAAAATTTTGACGACTTACTGATCGAGTGATCGGCAAGCGAAGTTACTGGCGTCTAGCAATGTCCAGCATGGAAGTGTTTCGTTTCCTTCTTGAAAGAGACAGGACGCTAGAGTCCTCCAGTTTATCTTCCGGGGAATCAACGCTGCCGGAGTCGCCGTGCTGCCCGCACTTGGCGTTCGCCGCCAGGCTCTCCAGCCAGAGCGCATCGCGGATAATGGAGTCCGTGTCTTCGTTGCGGTGCCACGCCCAGTGCGCCGTGGTCTCGTTCACCACCCTCAGCCGCCCGTGCCCCAAGCTCGCCTCCCACATCACCGAGAACAGCGCCAGCTTGTGGTTCTTCTCAAAGCTGGAAGCACGAGCACCAAAAAAATAATCAAGCAATGTAAAAATTAATCTCAGTTTTCACAGTTTTTTGAAACCCGGCTGGCTTTCGAGAAATTTTTTTTTAAATTGAGAAGTTTCTGAAATTCAAAAACATATTTTGCTTTCCAGAGCGGAGAAGAGCGCACATCTACATGGGCCGTGAGGCTTTCGCAAAATGGGCTGATCTAAAGGGTAGTGCAACTACGGGCTACTTACTCAACACGTAGGCTTCTATAAAATAGCCGGAGGCGAAACATGATTGCAATGGACCGTTTTTAGAATAGGAAATTTTCTTCCAACCTCTGTAATCTGGAGTGTCTGTCGCCATGAAAAAAATAGCAGGCTAAACCATAAATAGCGAGCTAAACCATTTAGCGGTGGTCTTCGGCAAAAACTAAGAAAAGCTATATCCAGCTATAGCGAAAGCTAAATCATTAGCGGTGTTAACAAAAGTAGAATAAGTTACAACACTCAATTCCTTAAACAGAATAAATATCTAAAATTTATAAAGAAATGCACACGTCTTCACCCTCTTGAGAGTTGGACGAGGGCGCAACAACCGCCGTCACACTCGAGTTGGTTAATATTTTCATAATATATATTTTTATATTATTAAAATTGATTAAATTTATGAAAATAGATCAAAGTTTGATGTCACAAAACCGAAATGTAATTTATCTAATACAAAAGAAATACCGTTTAATTTCAAGTTCGATTTGGATCTGGGCTTTGTGCGCAGCTCATTTTCACCATCTCACGTTGTGTTTGGACCATTAGTGGAAGCTAAATGAAGAGCTAATAGCGGCTATCTCTGGCTACAGCTTTTTTTAGCAGTAGCTAAATGATAGCTGCAAAAATGACATATCTTAGTGGTAGACCTTCCAAACCAGTTAGTCGTTACATTACCGTAACAAACACAGACAATCCGGCAACAGAACTCAAAAAGGAAAAATAGAAAAAGATCATCCGCTTCCCTTAATAGCGACAACATCTAAGAGCCGATGGAGTAGTACTTATCATTTTGGCATTCTTCAATCTTTTAAATTACTTATTATTCTTATTTTTAAATACATCATCTCACTTCCCAATATATTCTTAATCTTTGGCTCTCCTTATTTTTTACTTCCTCCATTTCATTTCGACAAAGAAAGCAAGTACTCTCATCATTTCTTTTAATTCTCACGTTCAATGGGCAGATAACAAGTAGATTTAAATGGATTGAGTACATATAAATTTGAAAAATGCTCAATGCTCACGGTTAATTTCTTTCTAAAATTTTTAATAAAAAAACTTATATTCTGTGATATACTAGTATAGCCTAAATAATTTTGTCTAGAGATCGATCGACCAGGCTCCTCCACATCCATCCTTTTTTTTCACTTTGGATTCTATGTATCCTCAGTACTTTAGAAATAGCTCAGCTAATTGGTTGGCTGTGATTGAGTAGATGCAAAACCACAGATAATTGTGAGCACTGCGACAGTGCTTGCTCCTTCGCGCATGCATTCAATCATATCAGAGGACGAGACGGAGGAATACTGGAATAGAAGAATTGAAAAGGTTACCCTGATACACTTCTACGCGCTGCGAGGTTTAAGCCTCGGAGTTCAAGACGGTCGCCGGGGTCCGACACGTCGGCGAGGCTACCTGCTAGGAGCTCTGGCGTGGCTATAAATCTGAGGAATATGATCCTGTTCGTTGCAAAAAGCTGTATCGATCGGTAGTACGCTGCCGCCTTTGTTCCAGTGTCAAATTTGTCTGCTGTTCAGCTTGTCAAACTACCTAGATCAATCTCCATATTTTATCAGATATATCCTCTGAAAGCTCAATATATAATATCCTTGTGGTTTTATAAAGAATAAAATCAGAGCTACAGTACATATGTAGTCAGAGCACTGTGTAAAGCATTGTATTGATGATTTATAACAAAAAAGGCTCATTTTTGAGCTAAGAATCTAACACATCATCAATGACAAATTGGAGGAAATTTTAGTTATTTTTCAGCTATAGAAGATTGCACAGGGAAATATTTTAGCAAAGAATAGGAAATATTAGCTAAATAATGATCAGGCGACTGAAACGACGTTTGACAGTATGCTTCTTTTCTCTCGATCTATATACTAGTATTTTTTTAACACTATTTTCTCATGTTCAAGTGGATAAAAATAATGCTGTTATAATAAGACACATCTTAGATTATTTTGCAAGGTTGAGACAGATGTATAACATTAAAACTAACAATGCCCCTCCCTGCATTGTCGACCAACAACATTCTGTCAATCGACCCACTTAGCAGTATACTTTAGACGCAATTGAAAACAAACATCCTATGGTGGAAAATATATAATTCTAAAGTCAACCATGCAATTTAAGTCAGGATTTCAGGTTTGTGTGGCCATTTTACCCAGCTGTGAATCAGGAGTTTTTCTTTTCATTGAGAACTAAGGCCCCGTTTGGAGCGCAGGAATTTCACACGAATTTCGAAGGAAGTTCACAGGAAAAAACAGAGAAATTAAAAAAATTCCTCCGTTCCAAACAGGGCCTAAACCAAGAAAGCCCCCCCCCCCCCCCCGGGAATGCAAGATTTTTATAGTAATCACGAATTTTAAAGGAATCAATTCAATTTCACATATGTACGTGCTTTCATGTAATCAACATTACTTTTGGACATGCTGCTGAGATTGCATTTGTTAAAAGCACATATGCTAATGATCTGACATTGCCAAATCAACCAAAAGGGACACCCGAGTGATGCGAAAAAGGGAGGCCAAAGAATTGATGCTACTTCTGCACCAGCAGGCATATTAATATTATGTTACACACGGACGCACAGAAGACATATGATCGTACTTAATATACAATGGAGACAATATAGCAATATAATGCCTGTCTTGTCATAGCACGCATAAAAAAGGGGATCACGAACAAGTACGCTACTCTCTTATTTCATGGCTGGACAGGCTGCAGTAGTAGCTAGCTTGACGATTGATAAGCATGCAACTGAGGGTGCTTGGTGGCGGCAACATGCCGAGGTTCAGGCTAGTCAGCGGCGGCGGGCCGCGGTCTCCCGCTGCGCGTTGAAGTAGACGGCGGCGACGGGGAGGCCGAGGTCGTTATCGGCAGCAAAGCGGCGAGTGCTGAAGTAGTCCCTGGAGGAGGGCGGGCGCATCGCCTGACGGCTCTTCTGCTTGAACAGCACGAAGACGAACCTGTGGATGCCGATGTAGGGCTTGGGGCTCTCGTAGCTCAGCAACTCCTTTCCTGCATGCGTTATTTACAGGACCCACCATGTCTTCGAATTAGTATTAGTTCTTCCCGGAATAATATCTGGGACGACGATCCTAAAGCTAACTGAATTTCCAGATTAAGATAGAGCATGTATCAGGTTGTGTAGTTAAATTGAAGGCTCACCAAAAGAAGCATCTGTGGTGCCAGGAATATCAGTAACGATCCTGCGAGAGATGTCCACCAAAGATAAGTCTGTCAGATATATTTTATGCCAAGGATATTATATTTGAACACATGATGAGGTCTTTTTAGGATAATTTTTGCATCGTCAAAGTGCTATTTGAGATCATATGTTCATATTTATGCATGCTTAAATCGTTATTACATATTTAGAGTATTGGTTTCTTTCTTAGTTGGACCATAGACACGCAAAAGAAACTAGGCGTACCAATGGAGATGCTCCCTCAGGTACGGATCACTAGGCCCAGGCACATCTGGGTCAGTCATGACCTGAAGAACAGTAGCATGTCAGCTGATGATAACCGCTTATGAGCTCTTAATTAGTGTGCACACGAGAGAAGATCAGGCCGGGACAAACCAGTGTGAAGAAAGACCTCATGTCGTCGCCCTGGACCTCGACGCGCGGCTTGGAAACTACCGCCGACGGGAAGAGCTCGTGGCCATTGAACACCTGTTTGTTGGAGCCGTAGGTCGCCGTCATCTTCACCGTGGGGTTGAAGTTGTCGATGACTTCTCCTATCACCTTGCCGACCACAAGAGGCTCCAATGCCCTAGACATGGTGGCTAACAAGCTTGAGCTGAATAGCCAATGACGAGAGAGATATCTGAAGGATTGCTGCCCAGGGTGGGAGACGCAGGGCCTCTATTTATAGCGGTCTAGCCAGGCTGAGAGAATTGAAGTCTAAAAACAATGCGAAGTATTGGGGCTAGAATAATGTTTTTATTCTGTCGTCGCTTTCGCCTGAATCATTTGGCTACTGTAAAACTAAAGCACAAATCAGAAAAGCTCGCTCTGACGCTCTGAACCTGATTAGCTCCTAAAAGGGCGATAAGGACATAAAAATACATAAATTTCCTTTGATTCGTACTTGTCATTTTGTACATCAGCGTAGCTTCTATTATATGCCTTTTTTTCCCCGATGAACAGGAGGGCAAAGCCCTATTGAGGCCCCTTATAAACGGAAGATTGGTTCCTTTTCTAGCGTTTTTTCTGTGAAATTGAACTGATTACTGTGAAATTTCTGCGAAATTCCTATGTTCCAAACGGTCCTGAATGCATATTATTAAAGTACAAAGAGGTACATAAGGGTTACAAAAGAGTTACAAAAAGAAAAACAGAGAGAAAGGGCAAAAATTACGAAGTCTGAAACCAAGCTTCAATTCCTGGAAAGTACTTTTGCTTGGCTCTGATCAGCAAGAGTTTACTCTGACCTATTATGCGCCTTTGGTCCTCACGTTATATATTACTCTTGTGTTATAAGTTGTCCTTAATTTTTGTCTTGCGTCTACCTTTTTTCACCAAGGATGGAGGGAGGCTATTTGTTTGAAGTACTCCCTCCGGTCTTAAAACAAAGTCATTTTAGACAATGTTTTGATCAACATTGAAAATAAAAATTACAAATAATTTTAAACTTGTTAAGTTTAGAAATATAAAAATTATATGATTAGATTTGTCTTAAAAAATACTTTCATAAAAGAATATATATTTCACTTTTCATTAAATATTTTTATAAAAATAGAAATCAAGTTATGCTTAGATCGTATCATTATCCTTCTACTTTTTCTTAGACGTGAGGGAGTATTGCATAATTGTAAGGAGCAAGTTGGACTTATGACTTCCAATAAAGGCTACTCCTATGTTTTAAACTCTTACTTGCATGTGCATTCATGTATACGCATCTAGTGAAAAATCCAGTTTTAAAAAATTTCTTTTTAGGCACATTATATATGGCACAGAGCTGAATCTTGAGTAAAATACATCGGGAATCTGTAAATTGTGAAATTGAGCATTACTCAACCCGTTATATCTACGTGTGCATTCTACTGTAGCAAGTTTGCCGCAGCCATTCTTTATGAGCCATGTGTTGTAGTGGCTGCTCGGATCGGGTCGTTGTGTTTTTCTTCCGATCCGTTGTGTTTTTCTTTCTCCTTTTAATACGAAATGTGCCAAGCCCAAGCATGATCTTGAGAAAAAATTAACTTGCTAAATTTTGTTTAGCGTTATGAAAATAATATTCCTCTAACTAACTAGATTTTCAATGCACATGTTTCGGAGTCTTCGGACAGCGGCACATGACACTGTAGACACAGCCTTAGCTTGGTTTGCACGGCAGGTCTCGCCTACCGTTTTCTAGCATCTGGTGATCTACCCATGCATTATGGTCAGCTAAAAACTAAAGTCATTCCAAAATGTGAATTCCATTTCTGGGTGACTTTAGATATTGATGAATCTGCATGGTAAGTCAAATAAGATGGCTGCCCGACCCATTTTACTTTGGAATCTATCATTTTTTTTTCTCTGAATTAATGCGAACTATCTGCGCCGTACCATTTTACTTTTGAATTCCACTCAGAATAAACAAATCAAACCAACCTAGGAGCGATAACTATGGTTCCATCAAGAAAAGGAGCGATAATTAAGGAGGAATGTGGATTTGATGGCTGAGAAGGTAGGCACCTCAGCATAGGGATCAAATGATAGGACTACACTTTTGGCAGGTGGTTCCTTCATTGTATGCCGTCATTTATAATTTTTTTCACCTAGAATGTTCTTCTCTCCATTCTTTTTTACTCGTGTATCGCCAATTAGCTCAAATCTGAACCAACCAACGAAAAAAAAAGAACATAGAGAGTAACTATTTATTTCATTTAAAACTCCTCCTTAACTTTGGGATGCTGCCAATACAAAACCATGCTTCTACCATATGATTCACTGATCTTAGCAAAGAAGAGAAGATCCATTGCCTAGTAACAAAAGCAAATTGTTGTACGTTGGGCTCTCTGTCGTCAGGAGTACGTCAATGTTACGGTCGCGACTTCTATATATCCATGGCAGCCCGGTGCCTAAATATTCAAGTGCTTGTTTTCAAATAAAAATCATGAATAGGTGGACATAAAAATAAGATACAAAGTGGCAGCGGGGTGTGCTTCCATAAGTGGAAAAGATGTATGAGCGTGATATATATAGTCGAGCCACAATGTCCATGATGCAGTGCCATCACCCATTAGGTAAACAAAGTGTTTTGTGCGGAGAACATCATAGCCCAAAGATGGTCAGTGACAGTTGTGAGGTTCTCGAGTCAATAATAAGACTAGCACAAATAGTTAAAAAAAAATAAACTAGGGTCTCTTTGAAGGCCTTGACAAAGCAGTCCGTTCCTTGCAAGTTCTATACTCATCAGTGTCGTAATCACCTGCCGGGAACGCCTGAGAGACCCCTTAGGCCTTCTTCGGTTTCTTCTCAATCCAAGTGGATTAGAGGGGGAATGAATCTATTACTCTCTAGGTGAGGATTGAAGTGAAGTGGAGGGGATTAAATCTACAATTAAAAAGTAATGGAATGAATCCCTCTTTAAACCCCTTCATTCCCATGCAACCGAATAGGGCATTATAATACTAGGTTTTCAGTAGCTTGGCAAAGTTGAGAGCTCTTTTGTTTCCATAAATGTTGGAGCCAACCTGCTCAAGCACATGTTCTCGCACTAAACCAGCTGGCTTGGCTTTCGAACCAGCTACCTTCAGCAACGTGAGGCGATTATACTCCCTCTGTGTTTTTTTATTGATGTCACCGTTAACTTCTAACACCATCATTGATTATTTATTTTATTCAAAAAATTAGTTCAAATGTGCTGTTTTTCAAACAACTTTGATGATAAAGCAAATTATAATAAAATATATAAATTTATCAGAATTTTTTAATAATACAAATAGTCAAAGTTGGTGTTACAATTTAATGCACTACTACAAAAAGTATTTGTCCCGACACCCTCTTGGGTAAATGCAGCCGATTTTCAACAAAAAACCGCCTGTACAAAGTAGCAGGTGGGCCCGGAGAAGTCAACCGTCTGCGGAAATGCTCCTAATGTAGGTGACTTTCCTAACACACCGCCTGCATAAATGTTTTTCTTAAAGCAGACGGTGGGTTAGGAAAGCCACTTGCATTAGCAGCATTTTTGCGGGCGGTGTTCTTTACTTACCGCTTAGTAGACTAATGCAAGCGCAAGGTTAAGAGAGCCGCCTGCATTAGGTTTCCCTATATAAGGCGCACCCGCGCCACGCCCTGTTCCTTGCGACGCCCTCAGAACATATGCACGGCGTGGCGGCGAGCCAGATTTTGATCAGTGGGAGGGACGGTTTTCTTCCCGTTTTTGTTGCGGAGCTTGTTTCTATAGGTATGTAGATGTTCCTCCAACTATTTAATTTAAGTTTGGTTGCAATTTAAGCCATATAATCTAGATTTTCTAATATCTAGGTTTAAATATATATGAGATCAATCTACACAATAGGTTTCTTGTGATTTTGATTATTAAATTGACTAGAGTTTACAATATTTTGTGGAGATTATTAATATTTCCATAGAATTATATTTTTTCAAAAATTTAACCTATATTTATAGTTCAATTGACTTATTTTTTCTTTAAATAAATATATGATCAATATACACGATAGGTTTCTTGTGATTTTGATAATTAAATTGACTATACTTTACAAATTTTTGTGGTGATTCTATATTCCCATGAGATTACATGTAGTTAGTTAATTTTTTTAATGGTAGTCTCTTATTTGTTAGAGTTATATGTATATTACTTAAAAATTAATTATCTCGA
>BCLG01005456.1:7037-25795 GCA_001602295.1 Zoysia matrella | reverse complement strand
CCACCCCCCGCCCTTCTCTGTCTCCAACGAAAACGAGAAGAACGGCAGGTGCGCCGTCGCCGGCCCAAGCAAAGGATAAGAAGAGGAGCTAGCAAGCCGGTCGGGGTTATGGCTGTAGCTCGGTTGCGAGCGGCAGTAGCAGCGTGGCTTGCGTTCCATCCAGAGTCCCGACACGGCGAGGCAGTGACCTGGCTTGCGCGCCGGTGAAAGGCGCGAACACGGGAAGCCTTGCGGATCACCCCGAAGAAACCGAGACCGTGCTCAAGTTACGTCGCGAACGGCAAAACGTTTCTGCACGGGGCCACCGGCGTCACGAGTACATCATCGCCTTGCGGCCCTTGCTGGGGCGAGACGATCGAGTCCCAAGTCCCAACTAGATCCGCACTACTACACCAAAGGCAGTCGTCGTTGAGCTAAGCTTCGCCTCTTTTTCTCTCTCGCGATGGCGACGACGATCGATGCTCTGGCAGAATCAGGAACCAGGAACGAGCTAGCTTTCGACCCAAACTTTCTTAACTGAAAGACGAAGAAATCCACCAGGAGGGACGGGTTCGGTGAGAAACCAGTGTCCAGGTGACGAGATCACGCGCAGCGACAGTAAAGCAGCCCCGCGGAAAAGGCTAGGGTAGGTTAGGTTCGCGTCGTCTGGAGTTGGCTTCAAGGCTCTAACCCCACTTGCCCTCCCCGACCTCACTCTCTGGCACCGTGTGCATCTCACTCTCACCTCTCAGTTCATCCTGCTCGATCGCGGCAAAGCCACCACTTTTCCCTGTTCAATCTTTGCGCTCTAGATCGATGGACCGGCCAACCAACCGGCCGTGTCAGGTCGATTGATCTATCGACCGCCTTTTGTTTTCTCGTACTGGGGCGCCAAAGCGACTCTTTTAGAAGTAATCGTACAGGCTGATAACTCCAAGCGCCTTGCGCCATGTCCTCGCAACCACACGATTTAAAGAAGGCGACTGCACGCCTCTAGTTTAACCTGCCTTTTTCTTCAGCTACGGGTACTAGAACTAATGAACAAAGCTAGCTGGTGCACTAGTAGCAAGTACTAGCAACTAACCTGTTGGTTACATTTGATCGAGCGTTGCTCTGAAACTCACCTGGTAGCATGGCTAGCTAGGTTGAACTGAGGTACGTTCCTTATCTTCAAAACTTTTCTGAAAGATATTGTCGGCCATTAATTCATTCACCTGGATCGATGGCCTGGACGAGGAGAGGAGAGTAGGCAACCGGCAGGATATGGAGTAGGGTAACATCATGTGTAAAGTTTATGATGCAAACACCATATAGTGATATAGTAAGATCTACTAATTCTTTGGTAAATGTTGAAGATAGGAAGTAAGTGGTGTATAAGCAACATTCTCAAGACTAGCTTATACTCATACCACGCACTCCAGGTTTCGGTGTTCCTTATGCTGCAAATCACTTGTTACTGAACCTACAGCCACTGACAAATAAAGGTGAGACGTAACGTCAGTAACTCTGATCTCCAAACGACTTCTCAATCCAACGCCCAGGATATATC
This sequence comes from Zoysia matrella, assembly GCA_001602295.1. Lineage (NCBI taxonomy): Eukaryota > Viridiplantae > Streptophyta > Magnoliopsida > Poales > Poaceae > Zoysia > Zoysia matrella. The sequence continues at coordinate 24,267 of BCLG01005456.1, read as the reverse complement.
GAAAGTGCTCTCACAAAATTCGCAGACATTACAGTGGAGTAAAGTTACTGAAAGCGTAGCCGGACACCGAAAGCAAAGGCCAAAAGGAGGGAGAAACCAATTTTTTTTTTGACTGAAGCATCGGTTCCAACTAATAGCTTGCTTTGCGCCTTTGCTAAATACGCATCCCTTCCGATCAGATCCGATCCAACGCGCGCCGCCGTGCTGTCTTCGTCGTTCCACGTATGAAAACCACGCGGGACTGGTCCGAGCGCGCGACGCGCACGTACGACCTGACATGATTCTCGCCTGTAGCTTCGATGGGAGCGCCGTATCGGACGCGATTTTCGCACGCATTTTTATCGTATGAACATCGTTGTTAGTTCGGTTTTGTGTGTGGCACGCTTCGCCCGTTCGTTGCACTTGCACCTCGATCGGTGATCGTTTCAGGACTCAGCGGAATGCATTTCTTTCTTTTAGTAGAGTAGATGTTACTTAGCTGCCAATTAAGATCGAACAGCAGCACCCCGATGTCAAAGCGAATCAGCAACGGCAGACTCTGCATGCTTGCAGGTTGATTTGATCGCATGGATCGAGTTAACCCCTTGAGGACCGGTGCAGTTTCTCGCTCTGATTCAGATGGAGTTGCAGACACAAATGTTGGAACGCTCTTTAGTTGGAAACATGCACATCGACGACAACTGAGACGTTAAAGTCAAGGCCGTCCTGCAAGCAATCGTTTCTCTAATAATCAAATCGGCCACCTTTTCTGCATGATTAGTTCCTGGACACACAGAATGTGATTAAATTAAGCGGTACCCCGGTCAGTGTCCACTCCATCTCAATCTGACATCCCCTCCTTGTCATCTCCCTGTACCGATCATCGAGACAGAGGAACTCCAACAAGAACCAATCGCAACAGGAACAAGAGGATCGGAATGAAGAAGGGGGGAGGAGATGGCGCAGGTGTCCTCGCTGGTCCTGATCGGCCCCGGGCAACCGAACCGTACCGTGGTGTCCACGCAGGACCAGGAACAGGGACAGGGACGGACACGCAGCATCTTCCAGAGATGATAGGACGGACACAACAAAATCCAAACGATGTGCCAGGCGTCTGGAAGATCGAGGACGCACCAACCCCAACAAACGGGTCGCGCGGACATATGCGTGGCCGCGACGAGCCCGGGAGGATTATTCTACTACGCCAAACGGAGGGTACGTTGTCTGGGGCGGAGGTGTATTTTAATGGGGTTCGTGTGCGTGAAGTTTGGATGGGAACTGAAAGGAACGCCGGCCGGAAGGCTCCACCGCAGTGGTGTCTTCCATACTTCTTGCAGGTGGCTGCGTTTGGCTTGGTTTGGCCTGACGGTGGATTGGTCGAGCTGTAGCAGTTTGATTATCTGGACGCCGCGTTTTGCAGTGTGGCGTCGAGCGTACGAGGAAGCGTTCAGTAATCGTGCGTGCACGATCGCAGCTACGCACTACTCCTACGTGAGAGCTTGGGATCATCGGACTTTTTTTATCTTAACACAAAAAATACATCGTACGAAGACTTGTACAACTAGCCAGGTGCTGGAAAAAATTGACGACCGTGACTGCATGTCTCACGATTACGTTATAGATTAATGTACAGGTAATTAAATTAATGTATAGATAATGCTAACTCTTACAGCTAATCCACGACTAACTGACGAGCTCGCCGGCGACGGGATGATGAACCGGCGAGTACAGAAGCGGACCCTGAACACTCGCCTGAACGAGCCGTGACACGTGGCCCCTGTCGTTCGTTGCCGCCCTCCTTTCAAGCTCACATCCCACCCCCAGCCACCGCTGATTGCCCGGCCTTACGACAGCCTTGCCGCGCACTCCCACCCAGCACCCCGCGAAGGCGCGAATTAACACGATCCAAAACCCGGGAGCAGCACCGCGCCGCGGCGCGGCGCGACACCACCTACCGAGTCCCAGGCGCCGCGCCTATATATCCCCCGCGCATGCAGGTGGCCTCGCGGCTTCATTTGCCAGCTCCCACGCAGCTCCACCACCCACGAGCGCCGCCGGCTGCGCAGGCCAAGGGCAAGGACACTCGTGAGTGAACGGTCAGCGCAGAGGTACAGCGCGCGGGGACGGCATGGGTGTGACCACCGCCGGGGAGGCGGTCAAGTCCCCGACCGCAGCGTCCGGGTTGAGGGCCGGGTTCATCGTCAAGCTCAACGCGGCGTGCCTCGCCTTCTTCCTCTTCGCCTACATGGCGCTGCTCCTCCATCCCAAGTACTCGTACCTCCTCGACCGAAGCGCTGCGTCGCTAGTCCGCTGCACCTTCCGCGACTCTTGCCCGTCCCCGTCCGATCAGCTCTCACGGAAGGTAAGGTGAGTCCACCGCCATGTACAAGAGTGCGTTCATGTACGGTCTCGCTGGACAGCAGACCGGCTGTTCTCGTCCGCGATCATCAAGACATTATCTGACGAGATAGTATTGCGTGCGCGCGTGTGTATGATGCAGCTGGGGCCCGTGCCGGCGAACAAGGTGGCGGCGGAGCGGATCGTGAACGCGGGGCGCGCGCCGACCATGTTCGACGAGCTCCGCGGGCGGCTGCGGATGGGCCTCGTTAACATCGGCCGCGACGAGCTGCTGCCGCTGGGCGTGGAGGGCGACGCGGTGCGCGTGGACTTCGAGCGCGTGTCCGACGTGTTCCGGTGGGCGGACCTCTTCCCGGAGTGGATCGACGAGGAGGAGGACGACGAGGGGCCGTCCTGCCCGGAGCTCCCCACGCCGGACCTCGCCCGGTACGGCGACGTGGACGTGGTGGTGGCCGCGCTGCCGTGCAACCGCACGGCCAGGGACGGGTGGAACCGCGACGTGTTCCGGCTGCAGGTGCACCTGGTCGCGGCGCAGATGGCGGCGCAGAGGACCCGGCGAGGCGGCGACGGCCGCGTGCGCGTCGTGCTGCGGAGCGAGTGCGAGCCCATGATGGACCTTTTCCGCTGCGACGAGGCGGTGGGGAGGGAGGGGGAGTGGTGGATGTACAGGGTCGACGTGGACCGGCTGGAGGAGAAGCTCCGGCTGCCGATCGGATCGTGCAACCTCGCGATGCCGCTCTGGGGGTCAGGAGGTACGTACCTTCCTAAACACGTTAGCTAACGCTTCACTGGTTCTGCTTGCTCTCCGGCCGGCCGGCCGGCCGCCGCCGTGCATGGTCATTCGTTTCGGCTAATTAGCTCAGTCCATGCGCCGCCGTGCATGCAAGTCACGTCAAAACATCAAGCAGTTGCGCCTGTACAAACTAACATGATAGCTAGGCAGGAAAAGTACAAAACTACAAGTCGAGGATATAAGTAATGCTTCACATACGTGCTTCCAGAAATTAGAAGATGGTATTCTCTGCAACTATTCTTCTTTATCAACGAAATGGCCGGCTCAATCTCCTGCCGCTTCGTTTAAAAAGTCTGTGAAACTAGAATAAAAATATAGACTGAATAGTTTTACCTTCCGCAAACACGTTTACTGATTTAATTTGGAAGGCGCAAAAAAAAAGTTTTAACTGATCTGATTGATAGAGGTACGAACAGCAGCATCTTAAGAGAACAAATAATTAATGGAACCTGTGCTACACCTGTGTGTGTTAGCGACACAACATACCACCAAATGGAATTATAAGCGCCACACAGAGAACATAATTGACGCTAATTTTCATGAAGCATATGATCAGTGGGGGCGAGTTGATTAATGGACTGTGTAGGGCAAGCCATCTAGATCGAAGAGCAATAGGAACCTGGTCGGCAGTTGTGTGGAAAGGCCACGAGAGGAGATAATGCGTCGATTATTCTCAGCGCCACTCAACGGTCCTTTTAGCATAACGTTGATCTCGATCAGATCAAGAACTCCCAATCATACTAAAGCTAGGCATCCTGCTTGTTAATCTCTTGGATCAAGCAATGATAGCTTGAAATCTGCTCATGCATGTTGATGATCGATGCCTATCGGCCTATGTGCGCAAGGGTTTCAGAGCATTGTTCTGAAAAACCCCTCACAACAAATACGGCACATTCTACTCGTAATGTTTCATCCATCACTGTCACTGTTATGAAAAATTAGATAGATTTAGGTGTGCCTTCTTCCAATCTAGATAGAGCCACAACAGCTTCTGAAAGAATAATCGAACAGGTTGCCACATAATACATGTCTCACATTGTTCACTGCATTACTATCTTGACTGTTAAGAAGTCTCTATGTAGGTGCAACTTGCCACTGTAAACATATTCCTCAAAAAAAAAAAAAAGGAGAAGAAACACATTTAAAAAATACAAAATACCGGGGTCCAATGCACGACACCTAACATGCATGGTAGGGAGGCTTTCATTTCCAACCGTCTGATCTCTATCGATGGAGCTACTACGATCTGCAGATTGAATAGATCAGATTCGGTTGGTGAGACCAGCTGCAGCTACGATAGGTTGTGCACGCGCTGATTCATTCATACTTGCATGCTACTGCATTCTACCTGGTGGATCACCAGCCGATGCCAATTTTACGCAAAGTTCTTCAAAAGTTTATCAACTGGTGGTTGATCTGATACTCTCTTCTTTGGTTCTGACTTCACCGTCGTGTTCGATTGCCTTTGTTTGCCTACGCAAAGTTAAAAAAATCATACTTTTTGAGAAAATGTGAATTTTTATCATATTTTCAGAAAACAATTATATGACAGCTTCTAATCTACCAAGTGATTGGAACAACGACGCAGGCATCCACGAGTTGTTCAATGTGTCAGACGACCTCGCGGGATCGTTACCTGGTGGTCTGCGTCCGCGTCGCGAGGCGTACGCGACGGTGCTGCACTCGTCGGACACGTACCTGTGCGGCGCGATCGTGCTGGCGCAGAGCATCCGTCGCTCCGGCTCGACGCGGGACCTTGTCCTCCTCCACGACCACACGGTGTCGAAGCCGGCGCTGCGGGCGCTGGTGGCGGCAGGCTGGACGCCGCGCAAGATCAAGCGCATCCGCAACCCCCGCGCGGCGCGCGGCACGTACAACGAGTACAACTACAGCAAGTTCCGGCTGTGGCAGCTGATGGAGTACGAGCGCGTGGTGTTCGTGGACGCGGACATCCTGGTGCTGCGCAACCTGGACGCGCTGTTCCGGTTCCCGCAGCTGTCGGCGGTGGGCAACGACGGGTCGCTCTTCAACTCGGGGATCATGGTGATCGAGCCGTCCAAGTGCACGTTCGACGCGCTGATCCGGAACCGCCGCGCCATCCGCTCGTACAACGGCGGCGACCAGGGGTTCCTCAACGAGGTCTTCGTGTGGTGGCACCGCCTGCCGCGCCGCATCAACTACCTCAAGAACTTCTGGGCCAACACCACCGGCGAGCGCGCGCTCAAGGAGCGGATGTTCCGGGCCGACCCGCCGGCGGTGTGGTCCGTCCACTACCTCGGGCTGAAACCGTGGATGTGCTACCGCGACTACGACTGCAACTGGAACGTCGCGGACCAGCGCGTGTACGCCAGCGACGAGGCGCACGCAAGGTGGTGGCAGGTGTACGATCGGATGGGGGAGGTCATGCGGGGGCCGTGCCGGCTCTCGGAGCGGAGGAAGGTGGAGATCGCGTGGAACAGGCACGTCGCCGAGGAGGTCGGATACGCTGACCAGCACTGGAAGATCAACATCACAGACCCCAGGAAGTGGGACTGACAAGTATATCTATCAGCATCACAGCCGAGGAGCTCGTACGTACGTACGTAGCTAAGCGAGATACACTGGCAGCTAGGATCTATCCATGCTGATCGAGCTCGCCGCCACATTTTGATTTGTGTTTTTTTTTTCTTGATTAATTTCTCTTTCTTTTTATTCCATATGTATACACGTATACATAAGTGAGGTGTACACATCACTTACTCTTCGACGGATCAAATAATTAGAAAATTCATCCTCTGAGACAGATCCAAGTTGTTTCGAATGAGTTTGAAGTTTCAGCCCAAAAAGGAAAAAAAAAAAACGATCGCGTTTTCTGCCGGGCCGCGGCCATTCTCGCACTCGCGCACCGTGGGCCTCATCTCCGCGGTACATCAATTCCCAGGGTCAGGGCGCGCCGCCAACGTGTAACCAGAAATTTGACCCTTTCAACGCTTGCTATATCTGGGCGTGCCAACGAAGACCAGAAGTTCTGCCGGCCAGCTCCGCCCGTCGTGCATTTCGCCCAGCGCATAAACGTTTCTCTCCTCCCTTCGTGGCCTCCCTTTAGTCGCCTCGTCCCCTTCGCGGCGGGCGCTCCGTTTCTCTCCACATCCTATTATGTCATTACGATGCCAAGCCCCATTGCCGCCGACCACCTCCTCTCCCTTTTCCTTCTCGTCGTCGCCGCCTTATTTCCCTCCTCGACCTCCCAACCCGCCACCGCCGCTCCGCAACCAATAGGGTTCTACATAAACTGCGGGTCGGACAAGGAGGTGCAGACCGGGAGCATCAAGTGGATCCAGGATGATGGCTTCATCGACGTCGGCAACGTCTCCGCCATCACCAAGCCTAACATCCTCCCGGTGCTCGCCACGCTGCGCTACTTCCCAGACAAGACGGCGCGTAAGTACTGCTACCAGTTGCCCGTGGTCAGGGGCACGCGCTACCTCGTCCGCACCACCTACTTCTACGGTGGGTTCGACGGCGGCGCCGATCCCCCCGTATTCGACCAGATCGTTGACGGCACGCGGTGGAGCGCCGTCAACACCACCGACAGCTACCGCCGCGGCATGTCCACGTACTTCGAGGTTGTTGCGCAGGCTCAGGGGAAGACCATGAGCGTGTGTCTGGCAAGGCGGCCTGACACCGCGTCCAGCCCTTTCATCTCGGCGCTGGAGATCATCGAACTCCCCGACTCCATGTACAACGCCACGGATTTTGGAACGTTCGCCATGGCCACCGTGGCGCGCAGCCGGTTCGGCAGCAAGGGCGAGATCGTCAGGTACGCACACTACTGGTCGTCCGAAATGCACATGTCCGAGACCGTGATTATTTTTCCGTGAGGAGGATCCGATCCGATCCTGACGTGGCGTGCTTATTGGCATTTCTAGCTATCCAGATGACCCATACAACCGGTACTGGGCGCCGTTCGCCGACGGCAACCCGGTGGTGGAGAGCCACTCGCCGATCTCGCCCGACGACTTCTGGAACCTGCCGCCGGCGAAGGCGCTCAAGGCCGGGGTCACCACCAGCCGGGGGAAGAAACTCACCGTGCAGTGGCCGCCGGCGGAGCTGCCCGCCGCGAGCTACTACGTGGCGCTCTACTTCCAGGACTCGCGCACGGCGAGCCCCTTCAGCTGGCGCGTCTTCGACGTGGCCGTCAACGGGCGGGACTTCTTCCGGGGGCTCAACGCCTCCGCCGCCGGTGTCATGGTGTACTCCAGCATGATGCAGCTGTCCGGGAAGACGGAGATCGTGCTTACACCCAACGAGACGTCCCCCGTCGGCCCCATGATCAACGCCGGCGAGGTGTACATGATTGTCCCGCTCGGCGGCAAGACGGCGACGAGAGATGGTAGGCATCCATGCATTTTTCAGAACGTAGCTTCTCTCTGCGATGGTGATTGCAGATTTGATATCGAAGTTAGCAGTGCCAGTCAAATTCAGTTGGTGAGATCAAATGTTTGGGCGATGAGAAGCTCTAGGCCTTCTTTCCCTCGTGCAGTTATAGCAATGGAAGAACTCGCAAGGAGCTTGAAGAACCCACCTCCAGACTGGGCCGGGGATCCTTGCCTGCCGCGGGGTAACTCGTGGACCGGGGTTGAATGCTCCGAGGAGCTTCCCGTGCGCGTCTTGTCACTGTAAGTATTAGTGACTTCGGCCTAAGCAATGGTGTTCTATTTCTGTACAGGGGCTTTTGAAACGCAGAAATTTCACATAAATCACATAGAAATTTCACGTTCAATTTTAAAAAAAAAACACAGTGAACAAGAAAAATTTTCGCGTTCCAAAGAGGCCGAAAAATGGGCACTACAAAATTTGAACTTTTCTGTGAAAATATGACCCTTTTTCTGCAATACAGGGATCTAAGAAATCATGGTCTTTCAGGATCATTTCCCGACAGCTTTGGAAATTTAACTGGGGTGAAGAACATGTAAGGCAGACGTAGTCTCTGGCAATTGAATGACCAAAAGGGATGGATAATTCTTCTAACTTTCCTAGGAAATTTTGACTGCAGCTATCTCAGCGGCAACGCACTCTCGGGCTCGATACCTGACTTAAGCGGCATGCACGTCCTTACTGCCCTGTAAGTGCACAAGCATACCTGACAGCATCGATCCTAGGATATTTGTCTCCTTCACACTAACTTTTCTACATTTGAGAAGGCATCTTGATGGCAATCAGTTCAGCGGCACCATTAACCCATCAATGGAGAAGCTCACCAATCTTAAGGAATTGTAAGTACCAAATTCTAACACCCCCCACCCCCCCTCCTTTATTGCCTATAACTTCGTTTTGCCTTTGTGCAGGTTCCTGAACGACAATAATCTCACGGGCCAGATACCAGTCGGCCTGAAAAACAAACCTGGGCTTGATCTCAGGTATGAAAACGATGTTCAGTTTGACTCTCTACTACTGCCTTGAGGATTTATTTTGCTGAAAAATTTACAGAACTGAGGGGAACAAATTTGGATGAGGCTGACAAGGAGGAAACGTCATTATGCTAATTTACAATCTCATGCTGCATACAAACGACAATTCAGTGATGAAGGGAAAGGAGAGGCTTAAAAAATTGTAGGATGGTGTTGATGTCAGATGTATGTGAGCTGAAGATTGATGCTATAATTAGCATTCCTTGGAGCCATCTGTGTCCATTTCTGAGTCTCACTGTACATGTTGCATCATACAGCATCAGTTTTAGGGATACTTGAAGGGGAACAATATTTATTTAATCACCTAAAACTGACAAACAATGCCATGTTCTGAAACTGTATTTAGGACAACAAAAGGAAGAGGCCAGACAACAAGTTGCTGAGAGCTAAACTTTTATCAGTTGATTTCTGAATTCGGAATCCCATTAGCACTACTGAAGGACATACAGTCATGCAGTCATATTATATGGCAGCTGCGCATCCAATCCCGGTAGATAAATACTCTTCTCCATCACATATGTTAGTAGACCTGTTAAATGGTGCTGTCATTCAGATAAATACAATTCTCCATCACATATATTAGTAGAGCTATCAAATGGTGCTATGATTCAGATAAATATTATTCTCCATCACATATATTAGTAGACCTATCAAATGGTGCCGTCATTCAGATAAATATTATTCTCCATCACATATATTAGTAGAGCTATCAAATGTGCTGTCATTTAGATAAATATTATTCTCCATCACATCCGTTCCAAAATATAAGCATTTCTAGGTCTGAATAAAGTCATTTTTTTTAACTTTTACTAATAATATCTAAAAAATTACATAATTTCTAATATAAAAATATGATTTTTATGAAAGCTAATTTCATGATGAATACAAAAATATAATTTTTATATGATAAAACATTATTAATTATACATTGTTAGTGGTCGAAATGATAAAACTTTGACTTTGATTTAAACGTAGAAATACTTATATTTTAGAACGGAAGAGAGTACTATATTAGTAGAGCTGTTAAATGGTGCTGTCATTCAACTACCGCATCGTCATCATCAGAAGCCACGCCTATTATATGCACCTAAGAAAGACAACCATAAAAAAGGATAAATAAGACCAATGTTTTTCATTTGCAACTCCAGATTGTTCAGACATCGTAGTTCAGCAGATTGTACCTTGAAGGTCGTAGGCTTGATGAATTGAAAAACTGTCGCATCTCCATCCTGTATCCCATGGCTCAAAGCAAAACCAGCCCAACCACCACTTAAGCCCTTCTTCTAGGCAGGGTAGTTGGCATATCTTTTCCTAAATATTAATATCAAAAAATATTTTTTGTCATTAAATTTATTGAGTAAAAAAAACCCTAAATTCCGAGTGATTCAACAAAGTCAACATTTTGTTCTTTCTGTCTTATAAAGCTGCAGTGGAAAGATCATGTGAACAGAACTGAGCAGAATAACATAGGAAGAAACTGGATGAATTTAAGCTCAAAAAGTAAAAAAAAGAAAATCTCTCATGTGTGACAATCTTATGAAATCTTTATTTCTTATAATCTATAAACACTCCGTTGAAAGATCATACGAACAGAGCTCAGAAGAATTACAGAGGAAGCTGCTGTAACTGTAAGCATCGCAGATAAAACAGAGCTAGGCATTTTTTACCTAAATTAATTGCGGAAAAAATAAAGAAGCATTTCACACAGAAGTGAGCATTTTTGGACAGCAAGGTGTGAAAAGATATACTCCCTCTGTCTTAAAATAAATATTATTTTAAATTTTCAAACATCTATCTTGAACATTCGTTTTATTTAAAAAATTTATGAATATATTATTTATTTTATTATAAAATAATTTATTATAAAAAATACTTTAAATTTGACTTATTTATTTTTGTATTTTTTAAATAAAACGAATAGTTAAACATTAATTTTTTTATAAAAAAATTATTTATTTTGAGATAGAGAGATTACTGCTCAATTTAGCCATCTCTATCGAGAAGAGTAAGAAGTGACAGAACAGACTGTTGAATTTTTCTTAAAAATTTATCTCGTGAGTGAGTTTTGGATAGGCACAAGGGGTTGAAAGGAAAAAAAAGGTACAGACAAGACAACTCTGATAATTGTGTGGTACTCGTATGAACGTATCGACGCAGTAGAAACTGCCAGGCGGACCGGTGTTGCGCCGCGAAGGCACGCAACTCCCCGCAGGCCGGGAAAACGACGGCGCCGGCGTCTACAGAAATTTTGCAGCCGCCGTGGCACCGTGTTGGTGTTGGCCACCGGGCAACCTCGCAACCTTAGCCGCCGTCGTCACCGTTTGGACATCGGGCAGTGGCTTCCTGTTGGATTGTTTGGGCATCGTCCACCATGTCGCTTGTGGTGGTCGGCCTTTGGTCGCTGCTTTGCATTGAGTTAAGACAGAGACCAGAGAGGGACAAGTACCTGCCTAGGCCCTAGCCGGCATGGTGATGGGTCGAAGACCCACGAGCTTGTGCCGCTGGCGTCGGGCTCCTCTTCTTCTATAAAAGACTACTCGATCACACGGCCCCGTTGCCTTCGCGCGCCAGGAGTATAATACAAGCGTGCTGTGCAGCGTTGGGCAAGTTGGAAGTCGTAGCTGCGGCCATGAAGGTGGTTGTGACGGGCGCGACGGGGTACATGGGCGGCCGCCTGTGCGCGGCTCTGGCCGGCGCCGGCCACGACGTGCGCGCCTTCGCGCTCCCCGGCGTCGACATCTCCGGCCTCACCCGCCTCGCTGGTGTCGAGGTAGTCTACGGCGACGTCACCGACGAGGAGTCGCTCGTCGCCGCCTTCCACGGGCGCGACGCCGTGTTCCACGCAGCCGCGGTCGTCGAGGCGTGGCTTCCCGACCCCTCCGTCTTCCACGCTGTAAGACGATCGTTCCTGAAATATCTATCTTTCGCAGTACACCGCAACATAAGCTTCACGAAGCTCCTGGTAGCTGTACTAGGATATACTCTCAATGATGTCATTTTTCATTTAATTTTGATTATTTATTTTATTAAAAAAAATTGTTCGAATGTATAAATTTTTAAGTTGCAATTTAAATAATTTTAATGATAAATTAAAATATATCAAAATTTATAAAATTTATAAATTTTTTAAAATAAAATGAATAATTAAATTAAAATTAAAAATTAACTACGACATCAATTAAAAAACGGAGAGAGTATGTAAACATTTCTTGCATGCATTCAAAATTTCAGTGCTGTCAAGCGTGGAGAAAGATATGTTTCTCTACTCTTTCCCCCAAAAAAAAAACTGATAATATCATATGCCGAAGATTTTCTACGATCGATTATGTTTTTTGTTTTTCTGTGGTGCGTGGTACTCTCAAATTTCTCTGTTCTAGCACATCAGAAATCCAGAAACGTCTGGAAGGTAACAATGTTTATGCGAACCACTTTTTTCTTGTCTAAGATATCGATTTTCATTATTTAAAATAATCAATAAAGCAAGAAATATTTTTAGAAAAATTAACTAAGCAAGAAAAAAAATGATGAGACAGTACCAAGTTTGATGGGCACTGCACACATTGTCATTGAAGAGAAGAAAAATGAAAATCCTGAAACGGTTGAGAAGATGGATGACTATTCAGATTCGTACTGTACATAAAATTAATCATTAATTAATGTTATGATTAATTAATATGCGCATTTAAGCTGCGATTAACAACAGGTCAACGTCGTGGGGCTTGAAAACGTTCTGAAGGCGGCCAAGAGAACACCCGCACTTAAGATAATTTACACGTCGTCCTACTTCGCAATTGGCCCAACTGACAGTTACGTCGCAGATGAGACGCAGGTATAAAATTGTTTTTAATACGTACTATTCCTTTTTCTATTTTTCTTGCCTTTTTTTTTTTCCAACCTCCATCTTCTTCGTCTGGCTGCTTTCTCGCACCTCATTTGTTCTAGCCGCAGGTTCATCCCGGGAAAGAATTTTGCACCGAGTACGAGAGATCGAAAGCTCTGGCGGATCGAATCGCGCTGCAAGCTGCAGCTGACGGGGTGCCGATCACCATCGTCTACCCAGGCGTCATGTACGGCCCTGGAGCGCTTACCGTTGGAAATCTGGTTTCCCGCATTGTAAGAGAACTTTCTTGTTCACTGAAATGTCAAATATCTATCTATTTTATTTTAAATTATTATCTTTTTTCCATCGAAAAAATTGTTATCTTTTTTGAGATTTTTTTACACTTTTATTGTTAGGACAACAATTGCAGTTCAAAATCAAACTAAGTTTATTGTCTTAATGAGAACAACTTGAAAACGGAGTGAGCATATATTTTTCTTACAGATGATCGAAAGGTTCAACGGGCGTCTACCCGGTTACATCGGAAACGGGTACGACCGGGAGTCCTTCACCCACGTCGACGACGTCGTTCGCGGGCAGATAGCAGCGCTGGAGAAAGGCCGAGCGGGCGAAAGGTACCTCCTCACCGGCGAGAACGCGTCGTTCGTGGAGCTTTTCAACCTGGCCGCCAAGATCACCAACACGAAGCCCCCCAGATTCCACATCCCCCTCTGGCTTCTCGAAATCTACGGGTGGATCTCGGTGCTGGCTTCCCGGCTCACTGGGAAGCCCCCGTTCATCAGTTACCCTGTATGTCCATCGTTCTTCTCTCTCTCTGTGTTTCAGGTGTTTCAGGTTCAGATCGTCGTGTTGAGTCGTCAGGTTATGTAACGTGTGTGTGTTGCAGGGAGTGCGTTGTCTGAGACGTCGGTGGGCGTACTCGTGTGAGAAGGCCAAGAAGGAGCTGGGATACAGTCCGAGAAGCTTAAGTGAAGGTTTGACGGAGACGCTCTTGTGGCTGCGGGAGGACAAAATGATCAAGTTCTAGTGCTCTGCGCTTTCTATCGTTCAGTTCTTGGTGTAAAAAAAAAATTGCTCAGTTATTGCGTTTCTCTTTCGAGTTCGACGTACAGTTAACTTGATGGATGTACTTAGAAGTAAGTTTATAATGCTGTCAAATCTTCAGTAAGAATCATGTAATTGATGCTGTGAAATAGGAGTAATAAATGAAGAAAAGATGTGGCTGGGCTCAAAACAATCTTGAACCTGTTTCTTTCTGCAAGAGTACCTGTAAAGGGGTAGATGGGCCGGAGCAGGTGGGCATGTTTTAACAGCCCAATCAGACGCACGCACGGCCCGGTTACCATCCACCTCTTTAGTCTCTGCCCGTCTCAGCGTTCGCCGTTGACATTTCCCCTCCTCCTTTGCCTGGCGTCGACCTCGAGCAGGAGACAAAGTTGCTGGTCTGCTGGGGCCCTGAAGTGAAGCCTGCAGCATGAGGGTGGTGGTAACCGGTGCGTCGGGCTACCTGGGCGGCCGCCTGTGCGCGGCGCTGGCCGACGCGGGCTACGCCGTCCGCGCGCTCGTCCGCCGCACCAGCGACGTTTCCGGCCTGCACCCCTCCGTCGAGCGGGCCTACGGTGACGTCACCGACGCGGACTCCCTCGCCGCCGCCTTCGACGGCTGCGACGCCGTGTTCCACGTCGCCGCGGCCGTCGAGCCCTGGCTCCCGGACCCATCCGTTTTCCTCACCGTAAGGATATATGCTCTTTGATTGCTCAGCGACTTCAGTCTGGCATATGCAAATCCTAGATCCTTTCATTTGTGCTTAAGCTGCCTTCGATGGAGGAATGCCAAATGCGAGATATTTATGAATTTCACTTATGATTTAATTGAGAAATATTTAAGCCCCACACCGATTCCTGTACTAGTTCAGACCCAGTGGCGCATCGCACTCCGAACAGATCTCGTGTCAACTTTGGGGGTACTGTGATGTTTTGATTGAGCCAAGTGATTCATTGCCTTGGTACTGTTTTTTTAGATAAGTGATGCTAAGAATGAAATGATCGTCAGGAAATGAGCAATAATTAACACGTGCATCCACATACATGATTAACAGGTTAATGTGGGAGGACTTGAGAACGTATTGAAGGCTGCCAAGAGAACACAATCAGTGAAGAAGATAATTTATACATCGTCATTCTTTGCAATAGGACCGACCGATGGTTATGTTGCAGATGAGACACAGGTAAACTATATTCTCGAATTATGGCATTTTCTTGCCATTCATCAAGCTTGAAAGATTACTATGATACTAAACTGATGATTTTTGTTGTTGCCATGGATCACTTTGAATCTACAAAGGTGCCCCATAGTTTCTCGTACTACAGTAGTAGCACATGTATCGGCATGCCTTATATTTTGCTATGCTGATCCTTGCTTCGGTTGATTGATTTATTGCCATTGGGCTGCAGTGTAGAATTTGTGTAATGTGCAAATAAATATCTCTGCAATTATAGGTGCTAGTTTAGAGTATATGAGTTCACCTTTACATTTTAATTTCTCTCCCCTGTTGAAAAGCGCTGCATGATACACAGAAACACAGATCTCCAGTCATTATTGCCCACTATAAGGCTTCTTTCAAATGACAGAAAGTTCAGATAATTTGAACTACACATTTTGGCTGACAGGCTTTTAACAAAAAGCTGTGCAAATTTTAATGTAATTATGTTATTCTGAATTCCAGATACATCAAGGGAAAGCATTTTGCACAGAGTATGAAAAATCAAAGTTCCTTGCAGATAGAGTCGCACTGCAAGCGGCAGCAGAGCGGTTGCCAATCACCATCGTGTACCCAGGAGTCCTTTATGGCCCTGGAAGACTGACAACCGGAAATCTTGTCTCCCGCATTGTAAGGAAACCTTTTATGCCATGAGTTTGTCAAACATCTGTTACATATCATTGCATTTGTTTGAATTATGAGATGTACAATATCCTATAAATTTTTCATGAGCAGAACCTGAACCCCAGTGCTTCTTGCAGTTAATTGAAAGGTTTAACGGCCGTCTACCTGGTTACATAGGAGATGGATATGATAGAGAATCTTTCTGCCATGTTGATGATGTTGTAAACGGGCACATAGCAGCTATGGAGAAAGGCAAAGTGGGCGAAAGATATCTCCTTACTGGGCAAAACATGTCATTTGTGCAGATTTTCAATATGGCAGCTAATATCACAAACACAAAGGCACCTAATTTCCATGTGCCACTTTGGTTGATTGAGATATATGGGTGGATTTCAGTTTTTGTTTCTCGCATAACTGGAAAGCTACCACTTATCAGCTATCCTGTATGTTCCATTAGTCTCTACTTTATTACTTTTATTTGCACATATCAATGCTTTCTGTTAATAGTTTGTCCATAATGTCTATTGCAGACAGTGCATGTTCTTCGACATCAATGGGCATACTCATGTGAGAAAGCTAAGAGAGAACTGGGATACAGTCCTAGGGACTTAACTGAAGGTCTAGCAGAGGTGCTCTTGTGGCTCAAGGATGAGAAACTGATCAAATTTTAGTGACTTATCTTTTTTTACTTCTCCCGTGTAACATTTCACTTTGCTGTATGCTGATATGTTGCTTTGGATATCTTTACTACATACAAAAAACCGAGTTGGTGGTGGCGACTGGTCGCTGGTGTTGTGTCACCCCATGCCTCCAACACCTTGTGTCAACATGTAGGCCAGCCAAACCCCACCCCCGTGATAATGTACAGGCGCGCTGCTAGTTCGGAAAAAGGGAGATGTTGTTGCGGATGGACGTTTATATCTTGCAATAAAGGAAGAACCAGTGTTGATTTCAAATGAGTTCCTCTCTGGCTTGATCATCTGTAGCGTGTCCAAAACTGATGAGGCAAAGGTTGCTGTCCTCAACGATACAACAGCAAATGATATAAAGATGTTGTGGCGTTGATGCATCCACTCAAAGATGTACTCCCTCTGTTTTTTGTTTTTTAATTGATGTCGTCGTTGACTTTTAAATTCAAACTTTGATTATTCGGCTTATTAAAAAAATTTGATAAATTTGATATATTTTGATATAATTTGATTTATCATTAGAGCACTTTGAATTACAAATTAAAATTTTACACATTCAAACAAATTTTTTAAATAAGATTAATAGTTAAAGTTGAATTTAAAAGTCAATTAAAAAACGGAGGCACAAGTGATAGAGAAAAATAAGGCAAGGGGAATGCTGCAGCGATCAACAGCAAACTACTCTACTGTGCCAATGAATTCAAGAACCATTGGATGCGTGCACTGTACGGATTGTATAGTTCGCAGGCTGACAAGAATTGGCTAACCGCCTCTCCTGTTACACAGCAGTCAGCACTGCACATTGATCTGGTTACAGGGTTCCAGAAAACTGTTGGAAAAGCCAAATGGACAGAAATCCATGTAAAAGGATTACAGTTCGTTTGAGATTTTGGCATATCCCGAGTCTGCGATTGACGAACCAATGCTTGGCTCTGGCGTATGGAGGAGCAGCAGCGCTCTCCCTCTAGTTGTTCCCTTTTTCTGGACATGGCAGTGTCAAGCGCATGTAAATATGGCCGTCCTTGAGGATGATGATTGGTTATGCCATGAATCTTGCTCAAGTTCTCAACAACACTGAATTTGGGATCAGAAACTCTCACAGATTCCACCCGCAAAACAGTGGCATGGGCTGCATTGGTCACAAGCTTGGCCCTTTGATGAATATCACCCAGTCCCAGAATGAATGTGAACATTTGGACAAAAGAGAGGGGGGGGGGGGGGGGGGGGGGGGGGGGG
>BCLG01005455.1:0-16613 GCA_001602295.1 Zoysia matrella | reverse complement strand
CCCCCGCCGCGGGACGCCTCCACGGCCAGCGCCGACACGAAGCCCACCATCGCCAGCCGCCCGTTGATGCGCTCGGGCGCCGGACCGCTGAACGCCAGCGCGTCCCAGAGTCCGGTTGGGCTCTTCGTTGACGCCGACTTCGGCTTCGGCGTCGGCGTCGGGGTGGTGCTCGGAGGCGAAGAGGGGGAGGAGGAGGGGGAGGGGGTGGTCGGCGTCTCCTCTGCAGATGGGTCGGCGTCCGGCTGCACGTACAATTGGTCAGTGCAACTCGTTTGGCGTTTGCCGTAAGGGAGAGTTAGAGCAACTCTTAGTCCTACATCATCGACCGATCGATGCTCACCTCGGTCTGGGCCCTGACGACCAGGTTGCGACGGCGCGGCGCGAGGCCGTACACCGGGGCCACCACTCGGCCGGCGCGCACGCCGGAGGCGAAGGCGAGGGAACTCATGGAGGCCATCACCGTGGTCGCCATTACCGGCTGTTGGTGATCGGAAAGTAGAGAAAACTAATCAGTGGCCAAAAACTGAAGCTGCTGTCGCTACTCGCTCTGTTCGCTGTGACTCGCTGCTGCTGCTGCGTTGCGATGGTTGGGCGAGTGGGGCGGCCGGGTTTATATACAGAAAGCGAGCGAGCCCGTGACCACGGCGGTGGTGGTGGGTGGCCACGAGGCGGGCCACGTCGCCGGGGTACGCGACCTAGTACGTGCGCGCGACGTGGACGGCGGCGCGTTCACAGCCAGGCGACGCGGAACAGGGTTGAGCGACGTGGACGGCGGCGGCACCGTCGGTCGGTCGGTGATGGAGGGAGGCGCGCGAAAGCTGGAGAGAAGCCTGGCTCTCTCCTCGGCGCTTGGCCTGAAAACTGGCAGAAGATTCCAGGACCGCGCTTGGAGTGCCGCGTCGCCAAGGATCCAGTCTGTCTGTCACAATGTTGAAGTTAACTTTTAAATTAAAATATTTATTTTAGACTTTACATTTTTTTTATGACTACTTTTTTTTCATGGCAAAATAATATTTTAATAGTTTATGGGTTGACAATAGCACTATAAATAACTTTTGTTATTTCTTTTTTATTATCTATTTTTACAATGTGTATAATTGATTTTAAGAAGTATTTTATTTCTTATGGCTCACTATTTATCACTACATTGTGGATGCCTTCAGTGTGTGGCAAAATCTTGAATATGCTACAGTATACTGTAATTGGTAGGCCATCGATCGTATATCATAGAGAGCCATGTGTATTGCATGATATATTTTCTAGTTTAGATATTATACCGTGTACCGCTATATGTATTGGAGACGTCCTTTACCCCTTAGTCTCATACATTGAATAAATACCACTCTACATCTATCTATTCATTTTTTCATAAAATCAATTTGTCTTGCTTTTAGTTTTATACTCCCGCCGTTCCGCTATAAGTGATGTTTTGTTTTTGACTTTTTAAAATCGATTTTTGACTATTTATTTTATTTAAAAAAATTACAAAAATACAAAAATAAATAAGTCAAACTTAAAGTATTTTTAATAATGTCGGGATAGTATACACCGAGTACCTACGGATCAACTTTTACAACGCGGCCCGGCCTCAGCGGTCGGGAAGCCTCGTCAAGGCCCAGAGACAGAGGAGTAATCGTTCTGACCCTCAGGGGTCGAGACCTGAGCTATCGGGATCATAGCGGTCGGGACTCGCCCGCCGACCGCTGGGAAGCAGTCATCAGCCCAACAAACAAGCCGATTCAGAATCTCCGGCAATGTGCAGTTACGCGAAGGAGATAAGCATTCCGAAAGATTCTGAAACTACCCGGTCGAACGAGAAACAACCCTCCAGGCGATAAAGCTGAGCAGTAAAGCAACCTTGTTCCCTCTCAGTGAACAAAAGTACGAACGGGAGGCGCTGATCGTCTGGCTCGAACGCCAGAGTGGCCCCACCTGTTAAGGGGTCATCCGCTTCCGTAGGTGGCAAGATACTTAAAACATGGTCCGGTCACCCCAACTATGGTTCAGTCAAGACAACCCAGGTTCGGCCCTATATAAGGAACACCCGGGCAATGGAGCAAAGAGATATAAGAAAAAAGGCATAAGACACATAGAGCAACAGTGATAAACACCGCCTGTAAATCACCCCCATCACGCGAACTTGGGACTCTTGGATCCATCCGGAGCCCTTTCGCATTGTATCTTCGTGTTCTTGAGATTCATACGATCGATCTCTCGCCCCTGGACGTAGGGTATTACGCCTCGAGGCGGCCCGAACCAGGTTAACCTTTGAGTCTCGCCTGTAGACTAGGCCATTCGATTTCGAAAACGCACGATCCCCCGTCCGATCGTATAAACTTACTGTGCCGGTGTACGAAACACCGACAGTTGGCACGCCAGGAAGGGGCGTTTTCGATGCGTTTTCTTTTGTTGTTTCGATGGCTTCGGTTTTTTCTCTAGTCGAAGATTCTTTCACCTCCCGGCTGTTCTTTGGGAATTTTGCGGTTACCATCGCTCGTGATGGTCGATCGTGGAGCATTCCCACTTTCGTTGCTGGCCAGGCTTTCCGCTTTGGAAGCCTGGATTTTGTCGCCGACCACAGCGGCGAACTTCACCTTTAGATCTTGCGAAAACGACGTTCATCTAAACGTCGCTCGCCTCGACGCCGCCTTCTTCGTTCTTCGCCTCACGGTGTTTTGGGTCACGATACTTCCCGTGAGTGCTTCATGTTGCCCGCCAAGGCCACAGAGGACGAAACCTCTGGCAAGGCAGCGCATGACGATCCCTCTCCACACCTTCACGCTCTTACTGTGGTCGAGGATGCACTCCGACGCAAACTTGCAACCCGGGGCAACCCGAAGGGTAAGGGCGCCCCGTGACTAGTGGTGGTGCTCGAGCCCGAGCCCGCACTGCTTATCAGCAGATCATGGACGGTGGCACGCCTGCCTTTGAGACGCCATACGAGAATCTGGCAGCGGCAGTCTGTGTCCTTTACGAATCTCCCACACCCGACAACCCCATTCTCAAGGAGACTTACGATCGTCTCCGCGTCTACCTTGATGGAGCTTTGCAACCACCTGAGCTGTCTCTTCGTCAGGATTCTGAGGCACACAGTTTCTACCGGCCGAGTGCCAACCGTCGAAGCCCTGCTCCCGGTCATTACCGTGGACGGGCCGAGACGAGAAAGCCCGACCCTGCGGCCGGTAATATCTGCCGCCGCTTGGGGAAGTATCGTGATGCTCGTCACACCATTGAAGCACGGAGGCAGGCCAGATGTGACCGCTACACCGACTCTGGCTGCGACCGATCCCTCGAGCGACGTCCTCGACGGCACAGCTACGACGACGCTCAGAGCCTCAGTCCCAACGACATCGGACCCCGAGCATTCGGGGCCCGCGTCCGAAGAGCCGGCTTCCCCGAGAAGTTCCGCGCTCCAACCAACATCATCCGGTACACAGGCGAGACATCCCGCCCACTGGCTTGAGGACTATCGCCTCGCGTGCCGAGCCGATGGCACGGACGACCTCTTCGCCATCCAGTACCTGCCACTTTCCCTATCCGACTCGGCCAGAGGGTGGCTCGAACATCTTCTGAGGGATAGCATCCACGACTGGGTCGACCTTCGTCACGCCTTCGTCGGCAATTTCTAGGGGACTTATACTCACTCAGGTAATTCCTGGGATCTGAAGAACTGCAAGCAGAAGCCCGGCGAGTCCCTCCGAGACTACATTCAGCAATTTTTGCGCAAGCGAAACGAGCTGCCCGACGTCAGCGACGCCGACGTCATCAACGCCTTCACCTGCGGCACGACATCCAAGGCGCTCGTCCACAAACTAGGGTATAAAAACCCTCGGACGACGCGCGCCCTTCTCGACATCGCCACCGCATTCGCCACCGGGGAGGAGGCTGTTCAAGCCAACTTCAACCGAGAACAGGCCAAGGACAAGGAGAGGTCCAAGGCCGACCGAAAGAAAGACGATCGCCTCGACCGGCGACCCGACCGCCGGGATGGGAGCGGGTCGAACAACAAGAAACAGAAGAATCACCGGCAAGATGAAGAGTTCGTCGGCGTCGCGGACCGACCGCCTCGACTTCCAAAGAAGCCGGCCAACCACGACAACCACTTCGAAAAGATGCTCGACAAGACCTGCACCTACCATGCGACTCCCGTGACGCACACTCTATGGGACTGCAACCTCATGAAGGCCTTCTTTAAGGGGTACTTTCGCCCTGACGCTCGTCCTCAGCAAAAGAAGTCCGACCCTTCGACAAAGGAAGGGGAGGGTATCCCCGACAGTACCTTCCCCAAGCCAGAAGACTGTCTGATGATCATTGGCGGGTCGATGGCCTACGAGTCGCACTGCCATGAGAAACAAACGTAGCGAGAGGTCAACGTGACCGCTCCCGCCATCCCCTCGTATCTTAAGTGGTCGGAGGCTTCGATCACCTTCGACAGGTCCGATCACCCCGACCATGTTCTTCAACCCGGGCGCCTGCCCTTGGTGCTCGATCCGATAATCGGCATCACCAGACTGTCCAAGGTCTTCATGGATGGAGGCAGCGCCCTCAACATCCTCTACATCGACACGTTCAAGGCCATGAAGCTCTCGAGGTCCGACCTCCTCCCGAGCAACGTTCCGTTTCATGGCGTCATCCCAGGGGGTAGTGCCGTCCCCCTGGGTCGGATCACGTTGCCGGTCACCTTCGGCGACCGCGACAACTTCAGAACGGAGAAGCTCATCTTCGAGGTGGTCGATTTCTTCGGAGTATACCACGCCATCTTTGGCCGACCCGCCTACGCCAAGTTCATGGCGATCCCCAACTACGTCTACCTCAAGCTCAAGATGCCGGGGCCCAAAGGCGTCATTACTGTGGCCTCTCGCTTCAAACACGCTCTCACATGCGACAAGGAGAGCTACGAGCTGGCTGTCACCCTCGCGGGGCGGGCCCAGCTAGAGGAGATACACCAATCTCAGGTGTTCACTACAACGCTCGACTCCAAGCCTGCCTCCTCCACTTCGTTCGAGCCCGCCGACGACTCCAAGGAGATCGCCCTCGACAACTCCGACACCTCCAAGAAAGCCAGAATCGGGACGGCGCTCTCCGATGCATAGGAAAGCGTGCTCGTCGACTTCCTCCGTCGAAATCGGGACGTCTTCGTTTGGGCACCATCCGATATGCCAGGCATCCCGAAGGAGGTCGCCGAGCACTCTCTGCACGTCGCTCCTGGCTCCTGACCGGTGAAGCAACGACTTCGACGTTTCGACGACGAGAAGCGCCGCGCCATCGGAGAAGAAATCACCAAGCTGCTCGATGCCAAATTCGTCAAAAAGGTCTACCACCCAGAGTGGTTGGCCAATCCTGTAATGGTCAAAAAGAAAAATAGAAAATGGAGGATGTGTGTTGATTACACGAGTCTCAACAAAGCATGCCCAAAGGATCAGTTTCCATTGCCGCGCATAGATCAAGTGGTCGATTCCATCGCAGGGTGCGAAACCCTCAGCTTCCTCTATGCATACTCCGGGTACCATCAAATATCCATGCGAGACTTCGACCAGTCGGCCACATCATTCATCACACCCTTCGGCTCGTTCTGCTACGTCAACATGCCTTTCGGCCTCAAGAACGCCGGCGCCACGTACCAGCGCTGTATGCAGAAACGCTTCCATAGTCAGCTGGGACGAAACTTGGAGGTCTACGTCGACGACATTATCATCAAGACTCGTCAGGTGGCCGACCTCATCAATGACCTGCAAGAAACCTTCGTCAACCTCCGACGGTTCCGCATCAAGCTCAATCCCGAGAAGTGTGTTTTCGGCGTCCCCACCAGCAAGCTCCTTGGATTCGTCATCTCTGAGTGTGGCATCGAAGTCAATCCTGAAAAGATCGTCGCCATCCGTAACCTCGGGCCCATCAACAACATCAAGTGTGTCCAGAAGCTCACCGGATGCCTGGTGGCTCTTAGCCGCTTCATCTACAGACTGGGTGAGAAAGCTATGCCTTTCTACCGACTCCTCCGTAAGTTCGACCGCTTCTCCTGGACCCCCGAAGCCCAGGAGGCCTTCGAACAATTGAAGACCATGCTGTCTTCCCCACCAGTCCTAACTTCATCAACCTCCGGCGAGCCGTTATTACTCTACATCTCTGCCACCGCTAAGGTCGTTAGCACGGCATTGGTCGTTGAGCGGTCGGAGGAGGGTCAGGCCTTGAAGGTCCAGCGACCCGTCTACTTCCTCAGCGAAGTTCTCGTCGACGCCAAGACCCGATACACCCAAGTGGAGAAGCTACTTTATGCAATCCTCATCACGAGCCATAAGCTTCGCCACTACTTCGACAGCCACTCTATCCGAGTGGTGACAAGCTTCCCCCTTGAAGAAATCATCAACGGGAAGGACGTGGTTGGGCGCGTCGCCACATGGGCGATGGAGCTCATGGGCCACGACATCACCTACGTACCTCGGCAAGCCATCAAGTCCCAGACTCTCACCGACTTCATCGCCGAGTGGACCGAGGCACAAGAGCCATCGGACTCCATTGACCCCGAGCACTGGACCATGTTCTCCGATGGGTCATGCCGACTCAAGGGCTCGGGGGCTGGCGTCGTTCTCATCTCCCCCAAAGGAGATAAATTCCGGTACGTTTTTCAGATTCACTTCCCAGCCTCCAACAACGCCGCAGAATACGAGGCCCTGCTGCACGGCCTCCGCATGGCCATCACGCTCGGAGTCCGACGGCTTTACGTCAGAGGCGATTTCGAACTCGTCGTCAACCAAGTCATGAAGGTGTCACACTGCCGAGATTCGAAGATGGAGGCTTATTGCCAAGAGGTTCGTAAGCTCGAAGACAAGTTCGACGGGCTCGAGCTTCATCACGTCCCACGCTGCGACAACGAAGCAGCTGACACTCTCGCCCGGATGGCCTCGGGACGAGATCCAGTTCCCGACGATATCTTCCTCGAGGTCCTCGCCAAGCCGACGATCAAGCTCAAGGACGACGTCGCCGACCCCTACGCTGAGGTGGTGATCGGGGAGCAGGACCTGACCTCCGGGCCCGAAACCTTTGGCCATCATCCCTGATTGGTCCCTGGAGATTTATGCGTATCTCCAGGACGACACCTTGTCGTCCGACACCAACGAGGCCCGACGAATCGTGCGTCGAGTGAAAGCCTACACTCTCATCGACAACGAGCTCTACAAGCGCAGTCCCAGTGGTGTCATCCAACGCTGCATCCCTCAGACGGAGGGTCTACGTCTCCACGACGACATTCACTCGGAAACCTGCGGACATCATGCTGCCCCGAGGACGCTCGTCGACAAAGTTTTTCGTCAAGGCTTTTACTGGCCTACAGCAGTCTCGGATGCGGAAAAGCTTATACGGTCCTGCAGGGGCTGCCAGTTCTACGCCCGTCAGACGCATCTACCGGCCCAGGAACTTCAGACGATTCTGATAACCTGGCCGTTTGCGGTCTGGGGGCTCGACGTTCTCGGGCCTTTTCGCAAAGCGCCCGGGGGCTTTACCCACCTCTTCGTCGTGGTTGACAAGAGGATTGAAGCAAAGCCGACCCCCTGCATCAGTTCAGGTCGGGCCGTCAAGTTCATCCGCGACATCATCTTTCGATTCGGGGTCCCGAACTCCATCATCACCGATAACGGGACTCAATTCACCGGAAACACTTTTCGGGAGTTCTGCGAAGAGAATCATATCAGGCTCGACTTCGTCTCTGTCGCCCACCCAAAGACCAATGGGCAAGTGGAACGAGCCAATGGCATGGTACTCCAGGGGCTGAGGTCTCGGATCTATGACTGCGTCGAGCAGTCCGCTGGGTGGTGGGCCCAACAGCTCCGGTCCGTGTTGTGGGGCCTACGAACTACCCCCAACAGAACCACAGGATTCACTCACTTCTTCATGGTATTCGGAGCCGAAGCCGTTCTGCCGACCGACCTCGACTTCGACTCCCCAAGGGTCAGAGCCTACGACAAGCAGAGGTCGGAAGAGGCGCGGTAAGATGCCCTGGACCAGCTGGACGAGGCGCGTGACGTGGCCATACTTCGGTCGGCCAAGTACCAACAAAGCCTTCGACGACTACACGCTCGGCGCGTCAAGGGTCGGACCCTCAGAGTCGGCGACCTTGTGCTCAAGAGAGTGCAAGACAAGCGAGATCACCACAAGCTATCTACTCCATGGGAAGGCCCGTACATGATCAAGTGAGTTTTAAAGCCTGGCACATACAAACTGGCGACACAGGATGGCGCCGAGCCATTTCACGCCTGGAATATTGAAAACTTGCGTCGTTTTTACTCATAATAAAGTTGATTGATCTCTATGCATCCTGATCATATCTCATCTACTAACTATGTCTTTGGCAGAGAAGCGCAGTCTGCTCGACTACACTCCTCTGCCCGGGGGCTATCGTCAGAGTCCCACCCGAGGATCGGAACGACCGACACAAGGATCCAAAGGCCCTGTGCCTCGTTAACATTAAACTAAGGCTCGACGCCTACCTCGTTTCTCGGAGGTCGACCCCCCGGCTCGTGGCTCGCTGCACGAGTGACTCGGCCTAACTCCTGTGGACTATAAGCATTCTCGTTCAGAGCAATTCTCGCGGCTAACGGTCCGACCCGGCGCCGGTGACGCTCTAAGGTCCGAGTCCGACACTCGACCCTACGGGCTATACCCGACCCAGTCGCCTGACTAACGCCCAACGAAACGCAAAGAACAATGCGAAACGCTTGATGTTAGAAGGAGTCAGAAACATTAAATTTCACATAACAAGTTTACAGGTACCACTACAAGCTACAAGCCAGAACATCTAAAGGGGAGGCAGACGGCCGAAGCGCTCCTTCATCAAGGTCGGTTGGAGGAAGCAGCTGATGATCTCCTGCGCCTAAGGCTTGGAGTCCTCAAAAAGCTTCGCCGACGCTTCATCCGACGTCCCCGAGGCGAAACCCTCGGCAATACGCCCGACGTTAGCGTCGGGGTAATGGGACAGCAGGTGCGCCAACGTCAACGATGCTCCATCCCGCAGGGCGACGAGCAACTCGGTGCGGATCAGCCCCGGCAGCATCTCCAGCACTCGAGACGCCCGGTCCGCCGACGTGCTTAGATCTTGGGTGTCGTCGAACACCTGGTGCACCAGCGCTCGAACCGACCACAGCAGCCTCCGGAGCTCCACGGACACGCCTGCATCTCAAAAATTTCAGGGACCAGTTTCCCTAGCAAATTAACAAACTCACTTGTTACTTACTCTCATGACTTTTGTGCGCAACCTCAGTGGCCGACCGCTCGTTGGCCAGGTCCTGTTGAAGCTGAACAGTCGATGCTTCTAGCGAAGCAGACAGTTTCTGCACCCTCGCTAGTTCCGCCATGTACTTCCTCACCTCGGCCTCCAAAACACCGAGGCGAGCCTCCGAAGTGTCACGGCTTTCTAGAGCGAGGCGGCACAGTTCCTCCGACCGCTCCAACGCGCTGTTGGCCGCCTCCTTGGCCTCCTCGGCCAAGCGTGTCCGGTCCTTTAGCTCTCGGATCTCCCGGGCGCTACGGCCGGCCCCCTCCTGGTGTTCTGCGCAGTCTAATGCATCAGCAAGCAACAACAAGATGAACATTCTTGTTGGGCTGTGAGCTATAAAACTACTTACTTGCACAGGTCTGGCGTAGCATCCCGACCTCCTCGCCGAGGCTCCTCCTCTCGATCTGTAACCGAGTGATCTCCATCTGGAGCTCCTGGCTACCTCTTTCGAAGCCCTCGGCGCGTCTTTCAGTATCCCCGAGGGCGAGGAGTCGATCGGTGGCCAATCTTCTGGCCTCATCCCGCTCGTCGCGGGTCCGCGCAAGCTCGCGGCGCAACGCCTCGACCTCCGATCGGCCAAGACCTTGCGGAGGCTAGCGAAGCGCCCTCTCAAGGGTTCCCTGCGAGACCCGCCAATCAGGTTCATGTATAATTCTGAAAATTTTAAATATTAAAACTTACTTGGCAGAGCGCTCCATATGGATCGGCCATAGTCTCCTGGAACTCCTCCAAGCATTCTTTGGCGCTTTGCATGTGAGCGAGCGCCGAGGAGACCTATTCGCTCCCCCCCCCCCCGCGCACACCTGATCGTACAAGAACCTCCAAGAGTCCCAGACGGCCTCATTAGAGGTTGGAGGACCAGGCGCTGGATGACGTCCTGTCGAAGTGGACGGAGAGGGATCCGGCCTCTGCCTCAAGATCCGGGGCCGCCCCGGGTCCACCAGCTGCGCAGAAGCCTTCGCCGTCGCCACCAACGTCGCTGAAGTGGCTCCCGTGGTCGGCGGCAAGACCGGCACTGCTGACGCCGAAGGCTCCTTCGGAGCCGACGGTGCGGTCTCTTCCCTCGTCCTCGCATCAGGGGACAGCCTGGCTTGCCTCTCCGTCAGAACGACGGTGCTCGGAGGCACCGTCGTCTGCTCCCCGACTTCCACGTCCCCAGTGACAGAACTCGGGGGCAGTGAAATGCCAACCCCGGCCCCAGCGGCCGCGGGTTGATCCTCATCTCTCTCGGCTTCCTCGCCCGGGAGTCCACCCTGGCCGCCCCCAGCTTCGGTGCTCGAAGGCTGCGCCATCTCTTCCACCCGCTCCTCTGCGGTATCGGCCGCGGACGCCATGCGAGGAGGCGGCGGCGAAGAATGCGACGTCAGCCGCACCGATCCCGCAGCGGGCAGCCTTTCCTCGGACGCGATCCCCGCCGCAAGGGCCCGCGGCGCGCCGAGAGAAGAAGGAGCCCTGCGAAACATGATCAAAATTCTGGTCACTTCAGGACATCAGGTAAAACATCTGATTAAATTAAAATACAGAAACTCACCGGCGCGACACTCGCATGGAGAAGGGCAGGCTTCCGCCTGGCAAAGTTTGTTCGACCCCAGCGGCCGGAACGGTCGGGGTCGGGGCGAGGACAGAAGGACCAGATTCCTCCGTCCTTGGCTTTTTTGCAGGCGGCCCCTCGGCGCCCTCCGCTTCCCTTGCCCGCTGGCGACGAAGACGCTCCGTAAGCGGCACGTCGTCCAACGAGTCAGAGTTCGACAGGACAGCAGCCGAAGTTGCCCGTGCCGAGCTCAAAGCTGGCACTTTCCCCGACACGGCTGCGACAAGGGACCGTCGGGCTGGGGGAGGTGACCAATCACCCCCGGTGGACAGAGACGACCAAGACTCGGAGGAAGAAACCTCTTGAGCCGGTGCAACGGTCAGAGCGATCGGTGCAGCAACCGGAGCTGTCGGCACCACAACCGACGCCACCGGAGTAGCGACGGCCACAGCCGAAGCAGTCGGCGTCGCGGCAGGAGTCGCAGGCACCGGCCGCGCCAAGGGCTCGGCGACGGCCGTCTCAAGGACGATCCCTCCGCCCGAAGACTCAGCACCCGGCACTGCCAGGATGCCGACCTCTTTAGCCGGCACTATCACGGGCGCCGACGAGTGCGATGGAGGAACGCCCACTGCAAAAACACAGATAACCGCTCCAGTTCTGCCAATACATTATTCACTAATAAGTGCAGGCAAAATGGTTTACCATTCGACCCTCCTGATGCTCGGTGTCTAGAGGGGCCGGTCCCTCGCTCGCACAGGCGAGAGCGTAGCCTTTAAGTAGGCGTGAGAGGCGTTGCCTCACGCCATCCTCCGACAGCTCCGACTGCAGGATCTCCCGCATCGTGTCGAACCGCCCGGTGTAGTCGCACATGAGCCGGGCGCGGAGGCGGAGCGGTTGAGTGCGGCGGCGAACGAAGGTGTCCACCAGACGCGCCCCGGTCAGGCCCGCGTCGTCCAGCTCAGCCATTCGGACGAGCAGATCTTCGATGTCGGCCTCCTGCGCGTCACTGAGCCCGGCATTCTAAGATTCCAAGACCGCCGGCGGTTCAAGGTTGAACGCCGGCAGTTCAGGGGCGGTGTTCTCGATGAAGAACCACCCCCCGTGCCATCCCTTCAAGGAGTCCTTCAACGGTATGTTGAAGTACTCCTGGAGATTGTTCCGGAGACAAATCCCCGCGCCGCCAACGGCGCGGACCACGCCGCCTTCCTTCTGAGGCTGCACGCGGAAGAAGTACCTCCACAAGTCGAAGTGGGGATCAATTCCCAAGTAGGCCTCGCACAGCGTGACGAAGGCCGAGATCTGAAGGATACTGTTGGGGTTGAGATGATGAAGACGCACGCCGTAGTACTCCAGCAAGCCGCGGAAGAAGTTCGACGACGGCAACATCAACCCGCGCTCGTGAAACTCGACGAAGCTGATGATCTCGTTGGCGCGAGGCGACGGAACGACCTTGCGGTATGCCGAACACCATCGCCCCGTAACCCATGGAGAGAGCACTCCGAACCCCACCGAGGCGGTGAGGATGCTCTTCGAGACGGTGGACGTTTTCCACTGGGCGGCCATGAAGACGGAGGCGAAGTCGGAAACAAAGACGGAGAGGAAGGTGAAGAGCAAGCGCAAGGAAGACGAAGGAGCACTACGCGAGGATTCGAAATCAAGATGACGAAGGCCGGAGGACGAACCACCCTTCTTATAGACACCAATGCGCCGATTCGACGCAGCACGATCGTCGACGCCCTGAACCGACGTATCGACCCACACTCACTGGCGAGTGGGTCCGAAAGTGCTCCCAGTGTGTGCTTGAACTCAAGCACACGGAAGAGTACCGTCACCCAGACGCCGACAGGAGGGCCCATGAGCCGCCCTCAAAATTTGAACTGACGGGAAGAGGGCAGTGCGGCATTAACGTGCAGTTAATGCCTGGCAACCGCACTCCTGGCGGGATGTGCGCGCCACGAACCGTCGCACTTCGCTGGCCGCGTGATGGGCCAATCCAACCGTCTGGAGCAACCGGCGGTTACAATTTCAAGATGCTGCATCCGACGTCCACCTGGAGACAGCGGAGCCGTCCGATCGTTGGAGTCGCAACCAACGAACCGTCAATAACACCGTGAACCGATTCACAGTCGAGACAGACGAGAGATTGGGTGAACCCCCGACCAGTCCAACAGTTGTCAAGAACGCTGATCATGGGAAGATTGGTCAGACCAGTCCATCCTAGGCGTTATGCCGATCATGAGCAAAGACCGGCCAGACCGGTCCTATCTAGGCATTCTTCCTGGCATCACGCTAATGGCGAAAATTAGCTTCCGACTGACCTCAGCGGTCGAGAACTGCCTCCACGACGCTTCAGCCCACGACCGACCCTTCGGCTCACTCGGAGGTTCGGGGGCTACGCCCTACGCGCGCGCTCGCGCGCCCCCGCAGGATCAAAGCAAACTTCGAAGACGGACAGCCTAGCGTCGCCTCAACAGAGGTCGCAAGCGGCGCAGAACTTGGGGGCTACTGTCAGGATAGTATACCCCGGGTACCTACAGATAAACTTCTACAACGCGGTCCGACCTCAGCGGTCGAGAAGCCTCGTCAAAGCCCAGAGACAGAGGAGTAATCATTCTGACCCCCAGGGGTCGGGACCCGAGCTATCAAGATCCTAGCGGTCGGGACTCGCCCGCCGATCGCTGGGAAGCAGTCATCAGCCCAACAAACACGCCGATTCAGAATCCCCGGCAATGTGCAGTTACGTGAAGGAGATAAGCATTCCGAAAGATTCTGAAACTACCCGGTCGAACGAGAAACAACCCTCCAGGCGATAAAGCTGAGCAGTAAAGCAACCCTGTTCCCTCTCAGTGAACAAAAGTACGAACGGGAGGCGCCGATTGTCAGGCCCGAACGCCAGAGAGCATGACTCTCTGGGAACCGTGGTCCCACCTGTCAAGGGGTCATCCGCTTCCGTAGACAGCAAGATGCTTAAACCAAGGTCCGGTCACCCCAACCATGGTTCGGTCAAGACAACCCAGGTTCGGCTCTATATAAAAGACACCCGGGCAATGGAGCAAAGAGATATAAGAAAAAAGTCATAAGACACATAGAGCAACAGTGATAAACACCGTCTGTAAACCACCCCTATCACACGAGCTTGGGACTCTCGGATCCATCTGAAGCCCTTTCGCATTGTATCTTCGTGTTCTTGAGATTCATACGATCCATCTCTCGTTCCTGGACGTAAAGTATTACGCCTCGAGGCGGCTCGAACTAGGTTAACCTTTGAGTCTCGCCTGTAGACTTAGACTATTTAATTTTGAAAACGCATGATTTCTTTTCTGATCGTATAAACTCAATGTGCCGGTGTACAAAAAACACCGACAAATAATGATGCGAGTGGTTCCCTTCTTTTTCGCACCGTGGTTTCTCTGCCCCGTTTTGAGGCGAAAGTCGTCGGGGGCCCGGACATGGGCGTACGTAACTGTTAGGTGCCGTATAGCGTTAGTTATAACCGCGCGTTAATGCTCCGTGATGCCGATAGGATGTTTGTGTGATGCCGATAGGATGTTTGTGCACATTCTATAGTCCCCAATAATTTGCGAGCAGGGGCGTCCTGATGCGAGTGGTTGATGGTTAACAATGGAACCACAAGGCAATGCATGCCTTTACCAACACAAGAATGATCAGCATATATAATTGCTGCTAGCAACGTGCTGCCAGCAACGATCTACACGGCCGGTCTACAAGCAGTGCCAAGTGGATGATCTGACCACCCGATCGAGCAAACGTTTCAGTGTTCATGTCCACGATTGCAACTATAAGCATATATTTATGAATCAGGGGCGGATATAGGACACTGCGTAAGAGCATGCACAGCACTGGTGTGAATCGTTGGAGCTGGTTCGATTCGCCTAATGAATGGTTTAGTGTTCACAATGTGGTTGATCCTACAGGGTCTCACATGAGAGTAATAAATTCCTTCCCTCTCTCACCTCCTTCCTTACGTGAGTCTTCAGTCGTGCATATAAATTATTTTTCTATTCGGATGCATGGTTCGACTGGAATCAAATTGACTTTCTGGTGCGATTTTTCCTCAGATGCTGCTTGGTTCGATTGTCATAGTGTGGTATGGTTCGATTTTTCCTAAGAGGGGGCTGTCCTCTATTCTTCCTGCTCCAACACCCCCCCCCCCCCCCCCCCCCCCCCCCCCCCCCCCCCCCCCCCCCCCCCCCCCCCCCCCCCCCCCCCCCCCCCGGCGCTCTCCTCCTTTCTCTTCCTCTTTTCCCCCATTCTAATCTCCATAGAAAAATGAGCCTGTAGGGAGGGAGGGGTTGAATCCCCCTCCGCCCCGCTGGACCCGCCGCTGTTTATGATAACATCATTTATTTACAACATCAACAGTCAATTAAAAATCACAGAAGTATATGAAACATAGCCTTCTCATGATATCTTATTTAATGATAGGGATGATCAAGACAAAGCATATACGATTAGGGATCCAAGTGCGCATACTCACAAACCCACATCTAATTTAAATTTTACAGATGACTCATAAATACCCATAAAATTGAACTAAAATAAATTATCATGGTACCCACTTTCATCTCTACGTATGATTGCAGGTAGCTAGCTGCTTGCTTGCTAGTGGCCGTATGCAGTACGTGAGCTTTCTTTGTCACATACTACTATAAATTTTTCGTCTTTATAATTTCTCAATTAGATTGAGCCTTTCTTCTCTCGATTATTTGTTTATCTGCACGTACACAAACCATATGTGTCAATGTCACGGATCTCCTTCACATGCCGCTGAGTAGGACTGGCATTATGGGACATTAAGAGGACACCCAACTTTCGGCTGTAGAAGAAAGGGACGGAGGATCAAGTGTTGTACACACAAATCAATTCAACCGACTCATCAATCAGCCAGTTGTTACTGTATTTAATCTGCGCATCTATTTGATTCAAAAAATTAGTGATATATGTGACTGAAAAGAAAGGAAAAAGCTCGTAAAATTCAGATGGGTTGCTACTTGCTAGCATATGCAAACATATGAGAGTGTGTGTACTCTGGATATATACGCACAAGCTACATATATATAATTACTCTATGGCTCTACCAGACATAACTCAATCTTCAGCAATATATAGAGACATATAAAGTAGATGAGAAATTCATAATGCTTCGTGGTGGTTTGTTAGAAACAAATTTATCTCTTCATGATTCGCTTCACATGCTCCTCAATTAATCATACTGGAAAATCAAGAAACAGTTGCGGAGGGAAACCTAGCCATGCACAGTGTGATGATGCAAGACATGCAATTGAATACTAAGATCACTAAGCCTGCTTACAGAGGTAGCTCCTAGCTTTCACCTTCAATTGTTTTCCGTCTGGTGCTCCGCCGATACCATGAAACTCCAACTCCTATAAAGGAATCTCGATAGACAAATTATATGAAGGATTCCGAATGAATCCCTCAGGCTAAATGATCTGTATCAATCCGCTGTGCATCCACAAGCAGATGAAACTGCACAGCATGATCTGACGGCTAATTTCGATCATAAGTGCCGCGTTTCATAACCTGGAGGTATCAGATCATGCTGGCAGCTTCAGCTCCTAGAGGATGCACCACAACGAGAGAGAGAGAGAGAGAGAGAGAGAGAGAGAGAGAGAGAGAGAGAGAGAGAGAGAGAGAGAGCAGGAGGAGGAGGAGGAAGAAAATGCATGGTTATATAGCAGCGTCTCCAAACTATGTGATTGGCCAGGAGGACATTGGTACTTGTGGTTATGTTGAAAAGGGATTGCTTAGTTAGCTCTAGCTAGATTGATGTAACCA
>BCLG01005454.1:0-22865 GCA_001602295.1 Zoysia matrella | reverse complement strand
GGAGTATGGTAGAGATTTTGTGAATAAATCCGCTAGATTATCACATGACTTAGTTTGCAAGATTTCAATTTCTCCATTCTTTTGGAGTTCATGGGGATAAAATAATTTGGGAGCAGTATGCTTAGTCATATTACTCTTAATATAACCTGATTCCATTTGTGTAACACTTGTTGAATTATCCTCAAAGATAATTTTTGGTGTCTCAAGTGCACCAATACCATATGATTGTATTTATGTGGTTTATCATTCTACGAAGCCATACACATTCACGTGATGCTTTATATAAAGTAATTATTTCAGAATGATTGGTGAATGTAGACACTAAAGTCTGCTTTACAGACTTTCAAGATATTGCTGTCCCACCTTGCAAAAATACAAAACCTGTTTGTGATCTGCCATTATGGGGGTCTGATAAATATTCAGCATCTGTATATCCTAACAAAATTGGATCTTGATTTTTACTATAAAATAATCCAAGATCTCTAGTGCCATTGATATATCTTAAAATGTTTTTAACTCCTACCCAATGACGTTTGGTAAGTGCAGCACTATGTTTTGCTAGTAAGTTTACTGCGAATGCAATATCCGGTCGGGTACTATTAGCAAAGTACATTAGCGCTCCAATGGCACTAAGATAAGGGACATGTGGTCCCAATATATCTTCTTCTTTTCGTGTCTAAAAGAGTCCTTAATATCTATGGATCTCACTACCATCGGGGTTTTTGTTGGATATGACTTGTCTATATTGAATTTTTTCAATATCTTTTGGACATAAGCTGCTTGGTATATAAATATACCAGAATGAAGGTGCTCAAGTTGTAAACCTAAGCAAAATTTGGTTCGATCCAAATCTTTCATTTCAAACTTCGTCTTTAAATGATGACGTGCTTCATTAATATCGGGTTCGTTGCCAATGATATTAAGATCATCAACGTACACCGATATAATACAAAATCCTGTTGATGATTTTTTAATGAAAACACGCAGGCAGTCATCATTATTTGCGTATCCCTTTAATTTAAGGAATTTACTTAACCGATTGTACCACATTCGGCCCGACTGTTTTAAGCCATATAATGACTTCTACAACTTGACGCAATACATGTTGCGATTTGCCTTGATATTTAGTATACTGATTCCATCAGAAACTTTCATGTATATCTCAGAATCCAATGACCCATACAAGTATGCGGTCACTACGTCCATCAACTGCATAGATAGACGATTTTGCACTGCCAGCGATATTAAGTATCAGAAAGTTATTCCACTCATTACCAGAGAGTAAGTTTCATTGAAATCAACGCCAGGTCTTTGCGTAAAATCTTGTACCACAAGCCTTGCTTTATATCTCACCACTTCGTTGTTTTCATTCCTTTTACGGACAAAAATCCATTGTATCCCACAGAGAATATACCAGGAGGTGTTGGCATTACAGCTGAAAACACTTTCCTTTTATAAAGCGAGGCAATCTCTGTTTTAATTGCTACCTTTCACTTATCCTAGTCCGAGTGCTTCTTGCACTCAGTCATAGACAGGGTATGAATCAGTTTGAAGCATAGTTGCAATTTGTTTAGAGAAATAAGTGTCGACTATTTTGGACTTGCAATTATAAGATTCTCCAGTTTCTGCGAAATTTATAGTAATTTCATCTACCCTTAATGATTCATCATGACTTCTCGAAACGATAGATCTAAGGTCTTCCGATGTTCCAGCCTCAGTGTTTATACGCATAACTGAGGTAGATTGTGGATCACTTCTATCCACAGAACGTTGTGTGTCCTCTAGGTGTCTTTCAACCAAAGGTTGAGTTGCATTTCTAGTCTTCTTTTGCTTGCCAACAATCACATCTTGCCTCTTGGAAGTGCTTCTCCCCTCTTTTTACCAATTGGGGGGTTGAGTGGTTTTATTTGGTACCTACACTCTTTCAGGCACATTCTTTGCAGGATGAAGAGACTTTATAACATCTTTGTAATCAGAGAAAGCGTCTGCCAGATTGTTTGCAATATTTTACAAATCAATAATTCTTTGAACTTGTAGTTCAGTTTCTGTAGTACGTGAATTAGAAAAGGAAATGCCTTCTGCATTCCAATCTATTTCCTGGCATTCTTTTTTGGTACAATTATCCTCTTAATGCCGAGAAATGGTCCTCATTAAAAATACAATCAGCGAACCGGCAGTAAATAAATCCCCTGTTAGAGGTTCTAAACACTTAATGATCGACGGAGATGAATATCCCACATAAATCCCAGTTTCTTGCGAGATGGGTACGTATACGGTGCACCCAAACTTACGCAAATGCGAAATACTCGAAGGATTACCACGTACTAACTGCAATGGGGAGGTTTCGTGATATGCAGTTGGTCGTAGTTAGATAAGGTCGGCAGCGTGCAGAACTGCATGACCCCAACACGACGTAAGCAATTTGCAATTCATCAACATAGGTCTTGCAATGAGTTTGATTCTTTTAATCAACGATTCAGCCAAACCATTTTTAGTATGTACATATGAAACGGAATGCTGAACCTGAATTTCTAATGCCATGCAATAATCATTAAAAGCTCGGGATGAGAATTCAGTAGCATTGTCCATTCGAATAGATTGAATCCGATGTTCAGGATAATGTGCCTTCAACTTGATAAGTTGGGCCATTATTTTGGCAAAAGCATAGTTTTGTGTCGATAAAAGAGACACGTGAGATCATCTTGTAGGCACGTCAATCAATACCATGAAGTACCTGAATGGCCCCGATAATGGTTGAATCGGACCACAAATATCTCCTTGAATCCTTTCAAGGAATTTGAGTGGTTCAGCTCGAATTTTAAGATATGATGGTCTTAAAATTAATTTCCCAGTTGCACAAGCAGTACAACAAAAATCTTTATTTTGGAGAAATTTTGTATTGTTCATATCATGACCAATGGAATTGCTGATAATTTTCTTCACCATCCCTATTCTAGGGTGTCCAAGTCGATCATGCCAGTTTCAGAATGTATCGACGTCTTTGAAAATTATCTTATAAGCAACATGTTCTATGGACTTTATGTATGTAAAGTACAATCCAGTTTGGAGTGAAGATATCTTTTCATAGATTTGTTTGCCATATCCAGTAGGTTTGGTAAAGAGAAGAAATTTCTCTTTATTATCCATATGTGTTTCCACATGGAAACCATTTTTTGAGACGTCTCTAAAACTTAGAAGAGTACGAGTCGAGTCGGGATACAACAAGGCATCCTCCTTCGTTATTTGTGTACCCATAGGGAGAGTAATAGTGGCTCGTCGTGAACCAACTATTAACGCATCTCGACCAGCGATGGTCATAATATTTCCTTCTCTTTTCTTAAGAGTTTGAAAATATTTCATCTCTCTAAGTATAGAGTTTGTGGTACATGAGTCCACAGGGCACAATTCTTCCTCCTTTGAATTGAGGTCAACAGACATCTATATCTAAAACAAATGCAAATAAATACTCAAATGTAACAAGTAGAACTATACATACAATATATTGAATATTATGTACAATAGTACAATATTGCAAGTTTTATACAAATAAGATTATACAAATCTCAAGCACACTAAAAAAACTATATATTGTATGACTGGAACTATTACAACATTTATCAAGTGAGATATCAAAAGTTGATCTGAGATAATTCCAAATCCCCAAACATGTTTCCAGAACTAAAATCCAGGAGCATGTTGTCCGTCGATGGAAGGTTCTCGTCAATTTTAAAAGAAACGTTGTTCACTTGTTCTTGTGGGGCCTCATTAGAACAATCCTCTTCCTTGATAGCCTCAGATGCAAGATTGAAGTGTGCCTCATATATTTTGTCTCCTGCTGATTTGACCTCTTTTAAAGATTGTTGGTACAATGCAACCAGGTGTTTAGGTGGACGGCAATTCTTAGCAAAATACGAAAATCTCCACATCTATGACATTTATTGTCATTTTTGGATTTCGCATTGTCCCTCTTTCTCTTGTATGAATTAGGTCTTTGTTTGTTGTTGTTTTTGCGTTTACCATTTTTGTTCTTTGAAAAATATCCATTTAACTTAATTCTATTATTTTTCTGTACGGTTGTGAACCTCAGACAGAGGCGTCGTACCAACAGGTCGTTTATGATGATTCTTCACGAGAAGTTCATCATGTTTTTTTGCCTGAGTCAACGTGTGAATAAGTTGGCAATAAAGCTGGTAATTATGAGCTTTGTATTGCTGTTGCAATACTCTATCAGACGGGAGCATAGTAGATAGTGTTTTCTTTATCTTCTATGCATCCGTTGGCTCTTTCTCACAAAACTTCAACTTAGAACAAATCCTATGAACAACGTGATTATAATCTGCCACAGATTTGAAATCTTGGAGACATAAATGATTTTATTCATGATTGGCCTCAGGCCAAATAAGTTCTTTTGGCTGCTCGTATCGCTCTTTAAGAGCGACCCATAATTCGCGAGAATTTTCAATCATAAGGTATTCAGACTTAAGGTCTTTATGAATATAAAACCGTAGCAAAGCCAAGGCAATATAAATTTGCTTATCTTACAGGACAACCCCAGTTTGAGGTTCCTGAATTGTAGCCAAAAGAATAAGAGATGCAAGCGCTATCTTGATATCAGAAGCCCATGTAGAGTAATTGTTGCCATTTAATGTGAGTTCTTCGAACTCCTTAGTAGCCATGATCCTACGTGGACAACCATAGAATAATTAATTTACCGTATAGTAAATTAAATCTACATGGTAATGTTGTAGTGCTAGTAATTAAAATTTTCTAATTCTATGAAGAACTTAGGTAAATTGCATCGAATTTACTAGCAATATTAACATGTATGTAGTGTTAAAATGTTTTGGAAAAACCTAACAAACCAAATATATATTATTATAAAATTACAAGTGCAACATCTATGTTGGTGCAAAACAGGGGTTTAGGTGCACCAACATACTCATATTTAATAATCAAAGCCACAAGTGTAATTTATATGTAGTGTAAAATTTTGATTTGGATGCACTCACATACTTCAAGAATATAATACAATCACAAATTGCATTGTAATATAATAACAAGAAACCATATATATATATACAATGATAATGTACAGTTGGTACAAATCAATAGCAATTAGTACAAATACTAGTTCTTGCTAAAAAAATTAAACTAAACTATATGCTAATTAATTAAACTACTGCAGAAAATAAAAGAAAAAAAACAGATAACGCCCCAGCCAGGGGCGCGGCCCAGCCAAGCGCGGCCAGGCGCAGCCCAGGTGCGCGGTCCAGCGCGGCTAACTGGCACATGTATAAAAGGTCGGTTAGGGTTTGGGAACCCTAACCGTTCCTTTGGCAACCGTCACCGCCACCGCCACCGCCAGGCAAACAGCCGCCACCGCCTGGTCAAGCCGCCGCCGCCTTCTTGTGCCTCATTTTCTTCCTCCCCCTCCTCTCATGGCAAGGTTGGGCCGAATCCCTGACCCCATCCATGGAGGCCTGCCGGTAGGGAGGCAAACCCCGCTAGTCTCCGGCGAGCTTCGGCCACAAGGACCGTCACTGCTAGCCGGGAAAGCAGATCCGCCCCACCGGCCATTCCAAGGCCTCTCAGAGGTGGGAAACCGCCTCCCCCTCATTCGAGGAGGAGGTAAACCTGGCTCCGAGGGCGTTGCCGTGCAGGAGGACGTTTCGGCGCTGGTTTGGGTGGCAGTTGGCCACCACGTTGGCATAGGAGCGGCCAGCCGATGGAGGTGGCGGTGGAAGGACGGCATCGGTGTTGTAGGCGAATCCTGGCGGCCAAGCCTACGTGCCGGCGCGGCGGATGGGAGGGGCAGTACGGCGTGCGACCATGGAGCCACCTTCTCCGTTCCTTGGCAGCGCAAGCAGGTGCAGCGGCAAAGGTGGTGGTGGAGGCAGTTGCGTCACCGATGACCTTGGCAGTGACAACGACATCGGTGGCGTCTCCGGCGGTGCCCCAACACTCCTGATGAACATGGCAGGTCCACGTTCCGGGCAGACGCCGAGGGCGAACCTCAACGAGGACGAAGGACGCAGCGACGAACGGGTCTCCAGACGCGGCGACGATAGACGATGGGCATTGCCATGGGAGCGGCGAGGCGGTATGTGGTGGTCCAAGATGTCCCGAAGGACACGTCGAACAGTGCCCTGGAGCATGTGGCGGCGAAGGCCTCCGGCTTGATGGCCACGGTGAATAGCGGACACCACGGTTCAAGAAAAGTATGCGATTTGCCATCTTCTACCTTGGATTACTTCAACTCCAGTGAAGTCTCCAGTGAAGTACAGAGAGTTCTCCTTCTCTTGATTTGTGCAGAGAAAGAACATTGGCTCTTCTGTGTTCAGTCCATGAAGAACGGTGGCTTTCTATCTCATGTACTGTAGCGCGGTTACGGTAGTGTCGTGGTTACTGTGGCGATGGCACTGTAGCGCAGTGGAAAACAGTATTGATAACGTGTTAGATGAAAATGGTTGATGCAAATGACTGATTATTCTTTTATTAATGTAAAGTGTTGTTTATATACAACAGGCAGATGCCTGTTGAAAAAGGTGTTTATATGAAAAGATATGTACAGTAAATAAGAAGGTGTATATAGGAGAAACTTATCACTTGATTAATCTATCTTAACACTCATCTCTGAATAAATATAGGTGACGTTTGGTAAATGGAAAAAGAGAAATGGGTTTGGAATTGAAAAATAAATAAATGATTAGAATGCAATGAAGTAGATAAATAAATAATCTAAATATTTTCTAGTAGTTCCCAATCCTAATCCTAAGGTTCATTTCCAACTCACCAAACGGCACATAGTACTAATTTTTCCGGATATATATTGGAACATCAATTAAAAAATCCGGACATTATCCGTTGCCAGTTGACTACGTGAACACGACGGGTTTTCGGATGACGCTGGCATAAAAAAGGTTCCAGAAAGACACGGACTTCGCTCGGTCCAATCTAGAATTCTTGCCGGCCAGGTGTGGAGGAGAGAGACACGTATCAACCAATCAGTTCTTGCTCAATTTCGCTCTCAGAGCGTCTCCAACAATTTTTTATAATAATTACTCCTCAAAGTTTTCTCAAAGTTAGATTTAAAAAGTTCAAAAAAATATTAAAAATAAAATAATTGTTTCTCTCTAACAACTCTCAATAATCATATCTAAAAACATGTTTAAATATGGCCACATCATCACAAATAGCATTGATTTGTGTAATTTCCGAATAGAATTAAAACAAAACCCGTTATGAGATGCTCTTACATCCAGATCAATGTTAAGTCACGACTTCAATAAATAAAATTTGACACAGATACTACTTATCGTAATCTCCATCGTAACCGATTCGTTATATCATCTGGGCAGTAGCAGTATTGATCCTACGCACTACCAGGAGTCGTGCTTGTTTTTTTCTCTCCCTATGATTATCACGTTCGGAGCACACACTAAACTTAGAGTTTCGGTGTTTTAGGAGTTTTAAATCAACTTGTCAAATGTAGGGTGCTCGTATTTTAAAAGTTCTTATATTTAAAAACTCATATAATAAACAGCTGGAAGGATGTTTTTTTAATAATGTTTTAAATTTTTATTTAGAGACCTAATTTAGAGAACTATTGGAGATCTCTCGTGATTTTGCCGCGGAACAGGTGGCGGATTCAATCAGACAGATCGCGTCGTTGAAATGAAAACCACAGTTCTGGGACGCGCTTAACGTTGACGTGAACCAACCAGGATAAGCGCGCGTCGTGATCCCTGCCTGAATCGATGAACGTTCGGGCGGTATCGTTCCAATCGCAACATGGCACGCGCGGATTTCTGAACACGACCTCACGGCGCCATTTCTGAACGCGTAGCACTTCGAATTGGCCTTCTCTGAGTTCTCTCCATCGTCAGCTCCCTCGTTGAGCTGGTCAATCCGGGGAGGCCGCCATAAAAACTCCTCGCCGCCTGCCAACCAACTGCCGCAAGCCCGCAACTGCATCTCGCCCTCCCACT
The DNA here is from genome assembly GCA_001602295.1 of Zoysia matrella. Lineage (NCBI taxonomy): Eukaryota > Viridiplantae > Streptophyta > Magnoliopsida > Poales > Poaceae > Zoysia > Zoysia matrella. The sequence goes on along the minus strand of BCLG01005454.1, from coordinate 14,877 downwards.
TAAACACCACCGGCCCACCACCGCTCGCACACGGAGAACATAGCATCCTCCAAGACCAAGATCGAAAGGATTCAAAAAACCAACCGACCAAGATGCTGGCGGCAGGAAGACGACGAGCCGCGTGCGGCGCCGCGCTCCTGGCGCTCCTCGCCGTCGCCGCCACCGCTCGAGTGGCTGCCGCCGACGATTTCTTCTCCCCACTCGCACCTATGTTGTCCCCGATAATCAGTAAGCTCTTTATGATGACCCTTTGTTTGCTGTGATTCATGCGCTTTGGGAGAAGCGCGCCACCAAATTGGGTTGGGTTTCGTTGATGTTTCTTGACGAGTTGGTTCGATTTCGAACGAGCAGACTCGATTTGCAAGACGGCGGCGTGCGGGAAGGGGAACTGCACGGTGGAGCCGGGGACGGCGCTGGGCTACCGGTGCGAGTGCGACCCGGGGTGGACGCAGATGCACATCGGCGACAACCTCCGCTTCCTGCCCTGCGTCGTTCCAAACTGTAAGGAATCAGAGCTTCCGAAACTCGAGTTGATTCCTGCCTCTGTATTCTACTCTATATTAGACAGCTTTTTGCTGCCCACTTTACAGTACTTGCTTGTGTTGTTGCGTATAGTTCGGCGCATCAATGGCCAGCTAGGATAGTGGACGCGCGCCACCTACCTACGTCTGCCAGGGGGTCCGGTTCATTAGTGCTATATGTTGGCTGTTAGGAACTCGTGATGTGATCATTTTGCTCGCAGATGACGATGGTGCGTGTAAGTAGTTAACGGGTGTCTGATGTGCACTCCATATGTACGATAGAGCAACTGGAAATCTGCTGGTGTGCTAATTCTGCTTTCAGAAAGGTAGTGTTTCAGAAACAACCTAAACAGTCTGAAGCATCTCGGCCAAATAGCCAATTACGTGGAAACGTTTATTAAAGAAACAAGAACATACTGAGTGGAAGCTCAATGTATGTACCAGATGTTTCTTTGAAAAAAAAAAATATATAGTACTGAAAGTCCAAATGTGCATAAACTTCATTGGACCGCCTTGATGCGTGTAGAGTTTCAGTTTTAACATACCTTCACCGTCTTTTTCACCAAAGAGGAGGAGGTTTCGTAGGCTCAGCACGCGTCGTTGTCAGGAAGGAAAAATGTTGAATTTCCTTACAGTTCTGGTGTGCAAAGTTGTTGTATATTGTTTGCGTCAGAAGGAACACTGGTCAGAAGGCCTTTTTATTAGCCTGCTTTACCTGCATAAAAAGTTCAGATAAGAACATCACAAGGATTTTCCTTTCAGCAGCACGGTTTTTCGTCGAATGCTACATGCCTGACGCCTGCATACGTCGATAATATGCATACAATTGGGCATAATTTTAACAATATATCCTTGCAGGTACCATTGACCCCGCGTGTTCCAATGATTCATCAGCACCGGTTCCAGCACCTTTACCAGCACCTAATAAAAACTTCTCTCTCAATGACCGTATGTGCTACACCTTGTACCAGAGTTCCTTTATACCTTCCACGTTACATCTGTCTTCCGCGTTAATTCTGCTTCTACCATGAATCCCTACAGCTTGTGAATTGGCATACTGTGGCACCGGAGGAACATGCAGGAAGGGCTCAGGCCTCAGTTACCACTGCGAGTGCAAGGAGGGCTACAACAACCTCCTCAATAGCACCTCAATGCCTTGTTTTCAGAACTGTAAGATCGAACTCCACAAGCAATTATCCTTCTGAACACAGAGACCTCATCCCCTAACATAATGTGCCGCTGCAGGTTCCATCGGCGCAGATTGTACAAGAATCGGGATCCTGCCGAACTCTACCAGCTCTCCTGCACCTCCCGGCTCAGAGAGCATTTCAAACAATGGCAATGCAGTCGCCCCAGGTACAAGGACCTTTTAGTTTCAGAAATGACTTGGGGTTTGTGTTTGGATGCAAAGAAATCAACAACTAATTTGCCTAAAACTCTGCAGGATCCATTTCAGAGAAGGTTCTACTTCCACTGTTGTTGCTGATTTCAGTGGCCTTCTGTCAGGCGATGTATACAGAGGATTGAGTATTCCAGCTAGGACACTTTTCTGCTATAGTATGATTGATTTTATCCACGACAGGGTAGGGTTGATAGTTTGTTAGGGATACACTTTTGTGATGTGTATATACTGTTACATGCAGTTGATGGTGGTTGTAGGATTATACTGAGCTTTGATCAGCTTACGTCAGTATGGAATAAAATGTTTGGGGTGTGAATAATGTTATTGACTGTTTATTGGGTAACGGAACCATCAACTCAAGGGTTGCCCTGCAACGAGGTCACATTCTCCAGCCCACGTTTTCAAACGCGGGCCGTGTTTCGTTCTAGGAGTACCACTTACGGGCTGCTCCCTCGCCTCGGCCTTTCCTGCCGACGACGCGGCGATCAGCAGTTCAGCACCTGGAAAAAGCAACAAGGAGCTCCTTGTTTCGCCCAACATCTCACTGGCGGCGACATTGAGAAAAGATCGCAGAGCAAGTGGGAGATGTACTAGGAACTGCACGAAAGTTGCTACTGTATCCATCAGGCAATCGTATTCTCCAAGTACAAATCTACAGGGTCCTCCAATGTAGTTGCACGATGCACCGAGAAACGCACAGATCACTGGTCACCTTTTTACTTCCCGGCTACAGAAGCTCGCCTGTATCATACAGCACAGTTGCTACATACAAGAAAGATTCTCGTTTCCATGTTGCACTGGTATCCAGTTTCAGGCTGTTTCACTGTTTGTGTTATTGTTCCGTGGTACTACTCAGGTTAAAAATATAAGCATTTTTAGCTTTAGTCAAAATCAATTTTTTCAACTTTGACTAATAATATCTAGAAAATTAAAAATAATTTAAAATTAAAAGTTACATAATATAAAAGTTTATTTTATGATAAATCTAGCAATATAATTTGTATACAATAAAACTTTATAAATTTTTCATTATTAATAGTTAAAGTTGAAGAAAATAAACTTTGATCAAAACTAAAAATAATTACATTTTGAAACAGAGAGTAATACTGTAGTTCTATGCGACGGAGTTCGCGTGCAGTCCTACAGGGCACTGCACGTTAAGGACGCCACGCAATCGTATAGCCTTTTCATCTGCACGATGAACGGTTTGGATATATTGGTATAGTGAACCGATAACAGTAGCCTTTCGTCAAGTTTCATCAGGTTTTGCGGTCCCACGTTTTGCGTAGAAGGAATCAGTGGAGCGTTGCTGCGAGAGCAAGCAAATAAGCAGATTTTCTCAGCATCACTTTCAGTTAAGTGTCATAAAAGCTGTTAGATGTAACAGATCAACAGCTCAGGTCTAGTTTGACTTATGCTCACGAATTTTGTTTGAGGAGGGTATTTGTCGTAAATTCAGTTTTCGCCACCTAACTGTTTAAGTGATGTTAACTTTTTTTTTTCTCGAGCAAGCAACCTCACGCGCGCCCAAGAATACTGCATTGTTAGTAGAAAGTGAATTGGTTAAGCCTTGGCAGGTGCACTGGCGCAAACTGCAATGCGCGCACGCCCTTTGTGTTGGAGGGAAATCTGGGGAGAGGAAGCCCAGGAACTCGCCCCATTTTCCTCCTCATTCCCAATAACAATCTTACTAGCACTGTACAGTATGTGAGTATGTAAAATAGCAGGAAACTTTTTCCTAGTTATTTTTTCAGCGCTATTTTAGTTGTAACACCCCACCATCCAGCACCAGGTGTACCTTCTGCGAAATGGCAGTGACGCGCTAGTACTGGAACAAGTTGCAAGCTTTTGGATGCCGTAAGCTTGAACACCTTTTAGGACTCACGTACCAACTCCGGCCAGCTCTATCGTAGGCTTTTAAATATATGCTCAAGGACAAGGCTCAGCGTCAATCACTGACAGGAGTTAGTATGCCCAAGGGAAAAAAAATTCATACTATCCGGTTTTCAATCGCAAACTCCAGGAATTATCTTATCTTATGCTTTGCTGAGGCCTTGGAAGCAAACAGGTCAGGCTAGCTCCAAACTTACAGTAATGTCCAAGTCGAGGAGGAATGACCAAAAGCCGGTAAGGAAAGCCACCATTTTCTGCAAAGCTGATGCGCCTCACACACCTCACCGTGTGCGCCTGAATGACCCAAAATGCAGGCTATAATGCAACGATGATTGAACTAGCTAGCTGTAGGCCTGCAGCAGATACGTGCATGAGTCTAGCTCAAGTAAACAAATCTGTATTCAGTCTGTATACATGAGCCTACTCCTAGCTCAAGTAAAGCAGCAGGAATGGCAGTAACATAAATCAGCGCCACTGGCAGAAGGGAGAAAAACAGCATAGGCGAATTGTGCTTTGACATTGTTAACCTGCACTTGTGAAAGCTGGGATGTACTCCAGACTGCAAACTCTTCTTAATCCCAGACACTTCCCTTCGCTTTTGTGGGGTTTGCTCGGGTTGCTCTCCGGGATTCGGGTTTTCGTACTCCTACTACTAGTAGCATATGCTAATAATAGCCCCTAATAATACCATTTGATCTGTTTAAAAGTTACGGAAAATGTTTCCTTGAACTTTGTGATGGCCAGTGTTCCTTTTGAGCTCGGACACCACGGATGATGGAAGCAAGAGGCTTTAGAATTCCACGGCGGTAACACGCGTGTTGAGCATAACCAGATGCGTGTTCATGGCATTTGGCAACGATCAAATTAGCCGGGAAAGTAAATCTCACCAAGCCGAAACAGAAAAGAAGCGAAAAAACATGGATATGGGGAAATAAAAACGAGAAGGAAAAATAGCAGCAGCGGTCGAAGCCTCTTTGTACACGCAACACACGACCGGTTAATTACAACTCTTATAAATCGATCTTTAAGAACTCAGCAATGTTCTTGAACTCCAGTCATTAGCTGGTCGAATCCAAGCCAGCCTCTCCGTGGTTTCTTGAACAAATCTCCTCGCCGGCTCCTCTCTCGGTCCTCTCTCGTGCACATCAATGTAGACATGGCGTCGCAGCTGCAGGTGAAGGACCAGCTAGCTACCTTCGGTCCTCGAACAACGGTAACGGAGCGACCGAGTCCCATAAGAATACCTAGCGGGAGTTGCTGCCGGTCGATCATCTTCAGGGCATGAAGAGCTTGTTGCCGCACTTGCAGCGCCACGCCTCCGGGTAGTACTCGAGCAGGAAGCACCGGCCAGGCTGGATGGCGACGTGCACTGGCCGGCACGGGTGGCAGCCCCCGCACCGGCTGCGGCACGTCGGCGGTGACGAGCCCGGACCCACCAGCCCCCGCCGCGCAGCGGCCGTCGTCGACGACACCGGGTTCCAGTCAAACTCCTCCTCCGCCGGCGCCACCCCATTACGGCCTCCCACCCGCCGCGCCGCCGTGCACCGCCCTGCAGAACGAGGTAGAGAAAAGATAAGGGCGCGCGTGCATGTGTGATAGAGGTGGGAGACAGCTCGTGGAAGAAGAGACCCAGGAGCTGTGGAGGCGCTCGGTCGGGTTGGGTTTACCTGTGAATGCGGCGGCGAAGAAGAGGAAGATGATGAGGAGGAGGTACGCGGCGGACATCCTGCTACGCTGGCCGCCGCCCCAGCTCGGCGAGACCATGGCGATGCGCGCAGAACCGACCCGGCCGCCAGGTCCCGCGGCCGCCGCGCCTGGCTCAGAGTAGACGACGGGAGAGGTACTGTAGCCGACAAGCTAGGCGCCGAGCTAATGACGAGGAAGAGCAGCGCAGCGAGTGACGGGAGACTGGGCGCGCGCGAGTGGCGTGCGCGCGCGCGTCAATCGATTCGCACGCATGGACCGAGCCGAGACGAGGGAAGAAAGAAATGGAGAGGTGGATGTGGAGAGAGCTAGAGCAGAGGGGTTGCGGTTGTTTGGTTTGGAAGAAGGGGCGGGTGCGATGGCTCCGTTTGCTATGGAGGTGATTGGTTACCCCGGCAAGCGTGGACCAGGCTCATCTCACGCAGGCGTTGGCCGTTCGGTTGGCTGCCGCCGTGCGGGGCCTGGCCCGTGGCGTGCAGCCGCGCGCGTACGCGCCTGCTCCGGATAAACGGATTTGAGTTCCGTTTTTTCCGAGTCAGCCTTCGGGAGTCTGATTAATGATAGTATTAGTAATTAATTAATTTATTTTAAAGTATATTAAGTATATATTAAAGTAGATTAAGATCTATAAAGTTAAAATAAAAATTATTAGAGTACAGTTACACAAATTAAATATTATAATAATTTATTTTTTTTTCTATTTTTATCTCATATAAGTTAGACTCGTGCAGTCAACCAAACAGCATCTCTTCTCAACTAGTCTTTTTACATGCAATCAATCAAACAGACTATTTTACATATAATTAGTATAGTTTCAAAAATTTTATCTCTCTAAATACCCTTTATTTGGAGGTGCAACGCAACTACTCATAGACGAGTAGCGGTGCTGGCTTTCTTTCGGCAGCTGCTGATGGTTTGGGTTTCCTCTCCCCTCGTGCGCCATAAGAGGATTTGTTATAGGCAACTTTATATATAAACTACTTTCAAAAACGGATGAGATGAATCTTATATTTTTTTAAAAAACCACTTATAAGACCACAAACCATTTACTCTATTCATAACAACTTTATCTACACTAATTTTATTATAAAGTGCCGTTTAAATCTTATGAGATTCTAAGAATTCAGATAAAAATTATCCCGTATCAAACAAATAAGTTTTTAAAAGATTATAAAATTCTATAAAATCTTACAAAGATAAAGATTATTCAAGGTTCTCTGATACAATTGATAAAATTTCGCAATATAAACGATTGCGATTTTTAAAATCTAAAATCTAAATTCTAAAATTCAACAATCCGATTCGAACGGGGCCTAACTTTTACCCTCGTGCGGCCGTCTGGCGCTGGGGCAGGCAGGCGCAGCAATCCGGTTCGCAGTCTGGGCGCCTCGCGATTCGTTCGGGACCCGGGGCCTGGCACGGCGTGCTGGCCTGTTTGCGTTGCCGTGCCGTGCACCGCCTGAGCCGGTACGTGCGTGCTCTGACCTCCTGGCCGGCCCCCGGCCAGGGGCCCGCCAAATTTTCCGGTACGTACGTACGAAATGGTCGCCAACCCATAAGGTCATGTTGAGTTTTTAGTGCTGCTAACCGCTGTTTAAGCTTTTTTACAAAAATTTCACAAAAAATTTACAAAAATTAATTAATTTTTTTAAAAAAACGTAAAAAATAGAAAAAAAATTCGTGTTAAAAAAGAAACCTTATAGGCTTGTTACCTAGATTCCTGCTAGCCGCTGCAAATATAATGCCTCCATACATGTCCTGCGGATGGCTCTGGCTTGCTATTGCCCCGTTTAACACTCCTAGACTCGAATCAATTAGGGCGAGAAGCCGTGATCGTTGAGGACAAAGTACGCTGTGGTGGCACATGCGTGGCTCCGGCACTGTTGTTCTTGACACCCGGCGGTCAGTCCGCAGAGTTTGGCGAGAACTGCTATCGGGACTTGTAGTCTTCCTTGAGTCTAGCATCGTTTCAACTCTGAATGCAAGAGAGTTAGGGGTAAAAAAGGATGATACTCAAAGAGTCAAAGGTAGAGTAGCTAGACGTGCGTGGATCGACGAGCAGGACCGCCCAAGTATGGTCTCGATCGAATACCGCGGGCGTCGTCCTGCTCTGGCGCCGTACGTCTCCCGAGAAGACATGCCCTAACAACTTTGCGACGAGTTCCGCCTACTCTCTTGTACAGCAGCAAAACTGTCGAGAACAGTGTCAACTTTCTTATTGCTACAGTAAAGTTTGTTATTATCTTTTGGTTACTGTTTTTTATATACTTCACTATATATTAAAGCGAGAAATTTGTGTCATCTATTTCTAATTAGATGACTAAAAATATATCTAATTCTGTAAACAGTAATCTCTCTGCGTAGATCGCAGGCAGGCAGGCAGCCAGCCACCACCTGAGAAAGGCCAGGCCGGCACGCACACTCGAGCGACGGAACGTGACAGCTCAGAAATGAAGTCTATTCTGCTCCTTTGCGTCCTGGAAAATGCGAGGAGGCCGGCCGGACGTCCGTCTTTTGTTTTACTCGAGTTCTTTCTCTGTCTTGATTTATATTTGTTTTAAAATTGAGCACAAAAATTAAAAAAAGTGAAAAAGAAAAAATATTTTTAACTCGATGAGAAGAGATATAAAGTGTAGATGTATTAAAAAAAATGTTTTGAAAAAATAAAAATAAATTATAATTTAATAAAATTTATAATTTAAGATAGAGAGTACTCTCCATCGTTCACGGATGATACCAGCCGCGCGCCAGTCACGTCGTGATGATCAAAAGGCCGGATCACTGCTGTCGTGCAGTGCCACACGTACCCGGTCGACCAGTCTATACTCCTCTCTCGCGCGCTCGGACGAGAAAAAGGGTCAGGTCATGCGACCGCGGCGCGCACCCGTGCCGTGCCAACGCCGCGCACCCAGCACCGGTGGATCGCTCACCAGTGTCCCTCGCCCGTCCGCCGGGGGACATGGATGCAGTGCAGCTAGCCATTAGCCATTAGGGGTCTAGGACCTCTAGGTGCATGCGTGGACGGACGATGTGGATGGATCAATCCCTTCATGTGGGTGCGTGGGGGAGCACAGCATGTGGAGGCTGGTGCTGGCTCGTCGATGCGGACGGCCTGATGGACGAGATGGTGCTCTCAGGCTGCGTCCGTGCGTCTCTGATCCAATCTTGCACTCGCTGAATGGGCGCATCTCTTCCCTGGCCATCACGTGCCACGACACGAGTATGGAATGGAAGCGGAATGCGTATGATCGCCTGATCCTCTACGCGAAGCGTATGCAAACCGTCGCCCGACGACACTCGCCGGTGGTGGACCGGTCAACCTTTGCACGGGGGTGTGGGACCAGACCACCGTCTTCTTGACAACGCGCCGCTTCCCCTCGGTCCCACTCGACAGATTCCCCACTGTGAGCCTTGTGATTCGGCGGACATCCAATCCAAGGTCTCCCGTCTTGACCGGGCCGAGCGTGCGGTCTTGGCAGGGACCACCGCCGGCCCAGGCCTGCGCTCGCGGGGAACCACCGCCTGGACACGTGGGCCCGCCCTGTGCTCCGCCTCTCCCGCCGGGCTCGACGTCGCTGCGGCACAGCAGCACGGGCCGTGCGAAATGAACGCGGTGGACAAACGGGCGCGTGCACGTGTGAGCAGTGACGTACGTACGTTCGCGTGCCCGCGCGTCCGACGCGTCAACTCCGCGCACAGCGCGACGGGTCGGAGGGCGATTAGCGTCGTCGGTTCCGTGACTTCTCACTTCTGTCGCTCCAGCAGTGGTAAACCTGTCGGCGAGCACGGATCGGTGATGGTCCAGTCGTTGGCGAAGGTCTTTGCTTGCTGATAAGGTTTTTGAACGAGTACGTAGCTCGGCAGCTTACACTATACGGTGAGTGAAAGCAAACAGTTGTGGGTATTCCACGCTCCTGGTTGCTGTGGCAGATCGACCTGGACACGCCACGGCCTCATCGATCGACCTGGACCACACCTCATCGAGGCGTACGGGTCCTCTGAATTGGATAAGATAATAATTTAGGGTAATGTAGCAGCAGTACTCTGAATTAAGTACTGTAATAAATATTTTTTTATTGATTTGACTGTATCAAAAAATATTGTATCAATCACTGTTCATTGACACTGTAACATAAAATCTGATGCGTTGATTTAAAATTGAACGGTGAAGAGTATTTCCTAATTCATTGCACTGCACCTGTCAAGGCCAATTCAGAGGACCCCGTTCTCTCATCGAGCTTCCGTTTGAAACGGAGCACTCAGTACTGGTCGTGCCTGCTCCTCCTCCTACCGTATCAATAAAATCAATGCTTCCGCCCTAGTTATGGTAACCACGGAGCACAGTCGTGTGTTTCTCATCATTTTCTTTAGATAAATTATTAGCCATTAAAAAAACTTGTCAACCAATCAAAATTTTAATTTTTTTATGAATTATTAATGTTAATTTTCTTTCTTTATTAGCCACTTTTATACATTTGGGGCATCGAAAAAGATCATTCTACCATTCTTTCAATTTTTCTTAAATTTTATCATTACTTAGTGAATGGTTTTTTTTGTTTTGATGCATCTAAAATTTCACAAGAAAATTTTTTACTTATAATTCAAATTTTAAAATTTAATTTGAACCATTTTATTTTTTTTTTAAGCTCGTGGGTCATAATATGAATTTGTGAGATAAAATTAATTCTTATAATATTTACTAAAATAGGTAATAAAAAACTTAGTAAAAAAATAATTGAGAGGTAAATAAGTCTTTTTCAAACTTTTAAATGTATAAGAGTGACGAATAAAAAAAATGTTAATATTAGTGATTGATAAGAATATTTAAAATTTTGAGTGGTTAATGAAAAATCAAATTTTTTTCAATGGTTAATAAAGAATTGCCTCATTTTCTTCCTCTCGGTCTTTCCTCCTCTTTGTTTCTTGGTCTTACTTGCATGCCCCACTCCGCACGTACGTCCGGCACGGGAGGAAGAAGACAGTCCCTGCGTGCGGCTGCGGGGTTATGCTGCCACTTCATAACACGAAGTTTTACCGCGACAGGGACAAGATACGAAGTAGCTCTGTCTGCATGTTATTGGAAATAATTATATTTTAGTGATGATTAAATTACTCTTTAAAAAGACATGAGTTTCGAACAGCTGCTCTCTCGACGTTGATGACACGTCAACGACGAATGAGAAAGACAGAGTAGCAGCACTCATATAAGAGGAGATCGAGAGAATCAATCAAGGTCGAGACATCAAGGGGAAGGTGTGGATCACTTGGACAGGGACTGGATACGCACACGCACGCGGTAACTGGCCGCGCGCGCCCGGCCAGCTGAGCGGCGACGAGCGAGATGTGCTCCTTTCGCTGGCTCCCCAACAGGCATCATCAGAGAGGGTGGCGAGTGGCGACGCACGTCCGCGTCGCTTGCCGTCCTAGCGAAACGCGCTTTTCAGCGGTGAAAGCGAGAACTGCCGGTACGCACGCATGCCATTGCCAGCCAGCCACGCCCTGGCGAGACTGCGGCGCAGTGCGTGCGACGCGATGCGACGGTCGGGACGCTCTCGGCTCCAGACGAGACGCTTTTGCCGCGTTCAGTGCTCAGTCGCTTTGCGTTTCCTTCACGGATCAAGCAAGCACGCGTAGGCGCGTAGCCTGGTGAATTTTTCCTTTCTATATATTATCTCGTGACATTAAAATGATACGGAGTAGTACGCCCCAAAAAATTCTGAATAGAATCATGGGCGCCTGAAAAGTGCAGGTGCTCTACTGACTTGGCAAGACAAAGCCGAAGTCATGTCTTGGGCCTCAAACTGCAAACGCGTCATGGCTCATGGGTGTACGGCATCGCCGCGCTGAATGGGCCTGGAAAGGAAACGAGGCCTGAGTTTCAGTTGTGCGGTTTTTGTGCCTAGTTATAAAATTGGATACCTATGTCCTTTAACTTTCAAACTCGTTTGTTTTTTCTCTCTGGGCGGATTTGATCGGCGGTTTTGGCTGACGTGTCGTGGTGGTTTTGTCTGACATGGCAGCGTGATGTGACGTTTTCGCGGACTTAGACATTATTTTAAATTAGAAAACAAATACTTAAGGACCTCAAAAAATTATAAAATTTGCAAAGATTTAAATTATTTTACAGGAAACAAATTTTGTTTTAGGACATTTTTAAAATTCAAAACACATTTTATTTTAAAATTTAGAAATAGAAATAACTATAAAAAAATAATCTAGACCTCTGGATAAAATTTTGTTTTTTTTCTAAATTCATACAATTCCAAGTATTTTCATTTGTTTCACATACATTTTCTTTAGAAATTTAAAATTTCAAATTTTGAACTTGAATTCAAATTCAAAATTCAAACAGTGAGCTGAGTCACCGTTAGTTATAAATTTGTTTTCTGAATTTTATAAAAATAAATCAATTTCGAATTTGGAGATGAGTTCAAAATAAAAGTTGTTCCTCGAGAATAGATCTATTATCATTTTGAGGCAAAATATCCCGAACTTTGATTTATTTCTACAAATGCGCGATAATTGTTGTCTCATCTCCAGAAGCTATTCAACAAAACGGGTGTTGCCTTCTTGTCACGGGCAGAGCCCCAAAGGCCACCAATGCATGCAGGATGCATCAATCACCCTTGTATGCACGAATTATTTTCTTATTTCTGAACTCGGATGACTTTGAAATTTTCTAGGATGATAGATCTATTTCCGAGGAACAACTTTTATTTTGTACTCATCTCCAAATTCGAAACAGATTTATTTTTATAAAATTTGAAAAATAAATTTATAACAGAACAGTGACTCAGCCCTCTGTTTGAATTTTGAATTTGAATTAAGTTCAAAATGTGAAATTTTAAATTTCTAAAGAAAATGTATGTGAAACAATGAAAATACTTGAATTTAGAAAATAAAATTTATCAAGTGGTTTCAGAGGTCTAGATTATTTTTTATAGTTATTTCTATTTCTAAATTTTTAAAATAAAATGTGTTTCGAATTTTAAATTGGTCCTGAAACAAAATTTGTTCCCTGTAAAATGATTTAAATTTTTGCAAAGTTTTATAATTTTTTGATGTCGTTAAGTATTTTTTTTTCTAATTTAAAATAAAATTAGGCTAAATCGAGGGTCTATGTCAGCGAAAACGTCACGTCAATGTCGGACGAAACCGCCACGTGAACGCCATGTCAGTCAAAACTGTCGGCCAAATCCACTCAGAGAAAAAAACAATGGGTTTAAAAGTTGAAAAACCACAGATAACCGATTTTGTAACTGAAGGACCAAAATTGCACAATTGAAAAAGTTGACGACTTAAATAAGACATTTCCTTTTGTTAATTTCACTTTATTTTGTTTCAGCTGAAAGACCTCATCTATTTATCTTTTTTTTTCTTCGAAGTACCAAGCGACGTGCGGAGTAGTCGAAAAAAAAAGCGACCTGTGGAGTGCTGTACTGCTTGTTGCACAACTGGTACACGAAACGAAGTCATGCCCATGATCCATCCGGGATTGGACTGTTGGAGGCGGCATGAACCAGTGACGACACGCAGCCACGGATCAGGTCTGCTCTTCGATTTTGTTATTCCCGTGATCTGATCATGATTGTGTCCTATGTTGCCTCTTGCACGTTTTCAATATAACAAGATCTTGTCCCTTCTACGCTGTTGAACGGGACAAACTCGCCCGGTGCCAACCCGTTCCGTTGCCATCACGCTTCATGCTGCGGCCGTTGTGAACTGTAAAATTTCGTACTTGGTCCCTCACGCAAGAAAATTTACAGTAGAATACTAGAATGGAATCCTTCTATCCTACTACTAGTGAAACGAATAAAATGGCGCTCTACTTTGAAAATTTACGTTTTATTTTTCAATATTTTTTCAAGAAAAACATTTTCTGTAACAACCTCGCAAATAAACGATTAGCAGGAAACAAGTATAAAAAGGGCTACCCAATAAATAGAAGAACTCTGAGGGGCTAAACCGCCAAAATCCGGTCTGCGTTCAACGCAAGCTGTTGCTAAAAACATCACGGCGTGCGCTCCTCCTCTTGTTCCCGCCTGCAGGCTTTCGGGAGAGTTCCATAGAGCAGAGGAAGGGAGAGGCCGGCGAGACCGCGGGAAGCTGCAGACATGGATAACGAGTTCCAGGTACCACCAACCCGCTGCTCAATCCTTTCCCTAATACTTGTTTCTGCGACGAGATGTAGAGGAACCGCGGTGCCGGGTCGAATCGACGAATGGAGAGACGGGATTGGGTAATTTCTCCCGCGGTAGTAGTAGTTATTTGTTCGAGATGAATGATATAGATTTTGGATGGGAACCAGCGGCTCAAAATTTCGGATTAGAAATATATCTGTGTGCTCTTGGATCGATCGATTTGCTGATTAGGGATTCGAAAGCACGCCGAACCTGGGATCTTCCAGGGAACACATTGTTCTCACCCTGTTAGAGTAATCATTGAAGCAACCCTAGAGTAGAAAATTTTATGTTACGCTGTTCGTGGGAACAAGTCTTGCCTTATCGTCGTATGCACACACGTAGAACTTAGTGGTAACTTCTCCAGTTCTTCTGCTGGCATTGCTCACATAGAAGTGCTGTCCCAAATACTGTTGTTACTGAACTTGGCTTTATGAAGTCTTGTATGGTTAAAACTACTCTAGCGGTGCTGTTCTTAGTTGTCATTGTTTTAGAATCCACTTGTATAACTTTTTAATGTCGAGCCCAGTCTAGACTAAACATAAATATCAAACAAACGCATAAAATTTTGAGCCCTGTCCCAAGAGCTTAGTGTGGTGTGGACCTGCCTAAACTGAAATGAAATCCATTAGTTGCAGCCTTGACCAATGTGAGAAAAGCAGTCTGTTAAGGATTCGTAGCCTTTTTTTTTTTCATTTTGGCGTTAAGCTTTTGAGGTACGAGATGACCAGTTGGGCCTTTGGATACAGTGTGAGTTATGCTAGATTTTTGTTAAAATTGTGGTAGTAGTAGCTTAGGCTTGATCTCATGTTCCTCACATTCTTTAGTTGTCAATTGCAGTGATCATGAACTATACTGGTTATAAGTCAGTAACGTGATTGTTGGATGCTTCATGGCCATAAACCATGCTTTTTTTTTGTGAAACTATTTCTGCAGTAAATTTTCATGGTATTGACATCCTGCGTATTAAAATTCTATTAATATCTTTTGAATGGTTATTACTAAAATAGGATGGCAAGGAGGAGGTCATCCAAGCATGGTACATGGATGACAGTGAAGAGGACCAGAGGCTTCCGCATCATCGTGAACCCAAGGAATTCATCCCTCTTGACAAGCTTTCAGGTTGACTCGTGCACTGCTGTAATTGCACACCTTTAAAATGTGTCAATGAATTTGA
>BCLG01005453.1:0-25814 GCA_001602295.1 Zoysia matrella | reverse complement strand
TCTATGATCAAAAGAGTAACTGGCAAATGGGCGCACTAACTGATATAAGTGAAAATCGGTTGACTGCAAACTTTCGAGACCTTTTTGGAGGCATGCTGTACTAGCTGACAAAGTTACATAAAAGAGGGTATATGATAGAATTACTGACTAGGAATTATGAGCGATGCTCAGTTTAACCCCGTTTATGTGGGATATTTATCTGGCAAATGGGCGCACTAACTGATATAAGTGAAAATCGGTTGACTGCAAACTTTCGAGACCTTTTTGGAGGCATGCTGTACTAGCTGACAAAGTTACATAAAAGAGGGTATATGATAGAATTACTGACTAGGTATTATGAGCGATGCTCAGTTTAACCCCGTTTATGTGGGATATTTATGTTCGCCCATGTTTTTTCTTTGTGCGTCCATTTTTAATCTGCTGTTTTGCTTTGATATGCATCTAGGCTGCTTTCTCTTTAGTTCATGAAACAAGATGCTCTTTTTCTATGTTTTGACATCAAGGCACTTTGTGGGATTCTGCAAAGTAAAGATGATAATTGAGTAGTGATAATAAAATACTTATACCAGTTTTGCAGTCTGCAGAGAGCTTTAAGAAGCATATGCAGACTTATTACTGTTAGCGCTACACATCTCTAAGACGTAGTTCTGTAAGTCACTTGTACTAACTTTGAATTCACTTGGTGAGTGGAAGTTGGGATAAGGACTGTTATATTGGATCCTGAGCTATATATACTTTGTCTTGAAAGCTATTGAAAGCTACTTGTTGGAGATAAGTTCATTTAGAGCCACTGTTGGTAAGAAGAGAGCTTACCTCGAGTCTTGGAAGAGGCAGCTTGAAATGACTTTAGCAGTTTTCAGAAACAACATATTGTTTACCTGTTGATGTATTTGTTGGATTTTGTGTTTGGTTGTCTTTAGTACTTGTTGGAATAGGATTCATAAGGGAAATCAGAACGTTTAGAGATCTGGCAAACCTGTCCATGATTGCCAACATTGTTCAGAAGGAATGCTGTATCGACTTTGGAGCAATTTGCAGTGGCACAACTGAATTCAGATACTGGTTTCAGTTGTGGGAAGGAATCAATACCTCACGGATCAGATGCCTGATCTAGTACTTATTTAAAAAATTTAAGGTAATAGTGGATGCTATTGTTTGTCCATAGGGGAAGGAAGATAGGTCTGAAACTGAATGTAATGGAATCATTTTTCTTGGGACATAGAAATCACAAGATACTCCATTGAAGTTTGAATTCAAGAGTCAATTGTTGGAGCAAACATACTACTACTGCAGTCTAGTCAAGTCCCTTAATTTAGTAAGGGAAAAGAAATAAAGAGCTTGAACACGCGAAGGATTTCTGAACTTCTAAAGAATTCTCGTCCCTTTAGCAATTAGACTACTGGAAATATCTAATTGCGGTTTACTTTACGTTTGTTCACTTTGCTTTGCATTTGTTCAGTTTGCTGATAGTTCTCTTTCTTTTAATCATGCTTAATTAACTAGTCTCTTCAGTTGCACACTGTCATTCTACATCTTAAAGCTAGGCACAAGAATTTTGAATTTTTCCCAGTCATTGACATGCTAACCCAGCTTAAATGTTATCATGTTCTTTTGAGCACTCTGAATTGTAGCCAAGCATGCTTCTCCAAAGACGTGCTACATGTGTCTGGGATGGGCCGTCTAGTGCTGAGTTTTTTTTTTTAAAATTTCTGGTGCTTACTGTGTGGTGTCGCGATGGATTGCTTTAGTTTTCCTTTGCGTTTGTAAAAAAAAGCATAATTAATATGGAACGGGGTGAAAATATTAAAAGTTCTTATATGAAGGATTCTGAGGATTCCGTGTTGTTTATCATATGCTACTGAATTGTTCTATGGTTGTATTCCGTGGATGCTGTTCTCAGTTGTGGCTGCCGCCAGTTTCATTGGCCTTGCTGCGTATCGCTTCTTATACCAGTTGTGGTTATGTTGTCTGTTGGCTTGTGCTGTTGCGTTTGTAATTGTATGGTTGCCGCCTTCCAGGCCCCTTTGCAATATGTCCCTTCTAAAGTGGGCGTTCTTCAACTGAAGTTCGGGACCTGTCTGTAACGTCGTAATTCGTACTGTTTTCCATTATCGTCTGTTCCATTTCTACGTTGTATTTATGTATTTAAGCTGAATGTTCTGAATTTCTCCTGGTTTTGGAAGCTCTTGGCTGCGCCAGTTCATCACCGCTTCACCAGCACTACACATCGCTAGCTGATCCTGATCCTGTAGGCACCGCATCGTCCTGCTTCCAGCTTCCCTGATACCGCCGCGGCGCCGCGGAAGTCGATGTCAGGCAGACGCGACGCGCGGTACCTCCACGTCTGGATGATGCACACGGAGGTAATCAGGCGCGTTCCGGCCGCGACCGCACCGCGCGGCGTGCGCACGCGGCCGCGGGAATCGTACCTCCCTCCGTTCTGGTACCTCCAACGTGCTTGTGAAGTGTCATTCGACGAGAAAAAAAAATCAACATCATTTGTAGTGAGGTGGTGTCAAATTCGACGGTGTCGTCCAGATCTCGCCAGCGCTGTCCTGCTGCTGGCACGTTACGTCGCCCGCGTCGGCGTTGGGACGCCTCCGTTGCTACGCGGCACGACCCCTCCGCGCACGCCGCGAGACGCCGTGCCGCGGCCGCACGATACCTCCTGTACCGGGTCGCGCGCGCCGCCGATCGCGGCCGGTCGCAGCTCGCACGACGTGACCACCGCCGAAGACGGCGGGCACGGCAAAGAAAAATTATTGCCGGAAAGCTGGGCGGTCAGGGAGCCCGTCACCTATCCACTGTTCGTTCGCCATCGGACGGCTGTCCAAGAGCCGAAAAGGAAGATGAGAACCGCCGCAGAAATTTACGAGTTCCACGGCCAGCGCCGCGCGCGCGGGTCGGTCAAGGCGCCCCCCACGCGGCCACGCCCCGCGGTTGGCGCCGCCGCCCGCCACCTAAAGGAAACGCCTCCGTTATAACACCCCATGCCATGCCGTCCTCCGCCACCGCCTCCCTACCACCACAGCCATGGCCTCTCCTGCCGCATCGCCCCCCGCCAACGGTTTCGGCCGGCGCGTGCCGCCCCCGTGCTGGACGCCCGATGAGACTCTCGCTCTCGCTCGCGCGTACACCGCGCGCCGCCTCGCCGTCGGCCGCGAGCACCTGACCTCCGCTGACTGGGCCGCCGTGGCCGCGGCCGCCCCGTCCAAGACAGCTAGGCAGTGCCGCCACAAGGTCGAGAAGCTCCGACGCCGCCTCCGATCCAACCGCCGCCGCCCCTGCCCGCTCCTGGACGCCATCGAACTCCTCGACGGCCCTTCCCCACCGCTAATGTCCCGGGCGCAGTCCCCGTCCCTGTCCCCATCCCCTCCTGTGGTTTCTCCGCCTTCTCCCTATTCTCCTCCCGCCTCTCCTCCAAGGAAGAGGAGGCGGGACGATGCCGGAGACGAGGACGGAGTGAGCGACTTGGTGGGGGCGCTGCGGGCGATCGGGGAGGGATTTCTGCGGGCGGAGGAGAGGAGGATGGAGGCCGCCAGGGACTCGCAGAGGATGCGGATGGATATGGCGCTACGGCACCTTGACGCGCAGCGGCGGTTTATGGAGGCGTTCGTCAGCCGCATCGTCGACGCCTTGGAATGAAGTGCCCGCGCAAAGGTGTCTCCTTTCGACGCTTTGCTCGTCCTTGTTGCATGCTGGTTTGCAAATTTGGGATTTTAGTAGCGCTGTTCGTGTTCATATGTAGTAGCTTTGATGGATCTGTGATGTTGCTGAATAGGACGAATTTAGTGCTTTTGCAGTTTTGTATGAATGGCTGGAAAGGAGTTTTCTTTGTAGCAGAACCTGCTAGTTCCACTTTTATGTTATGTGCGTTGAATTTGTTTCGTTTATGTTTTGATGAAAGTAAAATATACCCTTGATAACATCAGAACTCCAGAACGTTGAATATGATGGCAATTATGAAATCAGCAAATTAATATTCCTTGAGGTTTGATAATTTCTACAATATATCTATGTTTTGAGATTAAATGGCACCCAAGTCAAAATCCTCATGAAAACTCAGACGGGTCTTATTCAGATTTCCATCCCAATTAAACATGTTCAGAGGCAACAGTATGAGTTTGCCTCTTGTATGTACACGTATTCAAAAATTAGAGTAGCTAGAATTCATATGCTCGCTTTATGCAAAGAGGCCTTCATCAAAACATGACATCAAAAATCAATTACATTCTTTTCCCATGAAATTATTTGTATTTGTAATAGATGCTTCATCGAGATTTGCAGTGGTGCTCCTGGACTGCTATCCAAACCGTGTTATATCCTTTGCAAATAACCATTCTCCTGCAATGCTTCTCCTTTCAATCCTTTTCTATTGCAAAAATATGGTTTCTCTGTGCACATGTGCATGAATTATGTTCATTACTGATCAGCCATACATTTTCTCCTCCCAGGTTCCAGGTGATCTAATGTTTGGATTATATTTATCCCTTTTGTCTAGTACTTGATTAGTTCTCTTTATAAAGGTTTCGGAGTTGGGATAACTATTTAGTATTTACTATATTCTTGGTTCTACGCTATAGGGGGATCAGACTTCTATTGGCCTGAAAGATTAAAATTTTCCCTACATAAATGGATGTCACTGTCACAATTTTGGCTCCACCAATACTAACAAAGAAGATATGCACTCCTCACATTTTTCCACTGTCATTGATGTTAACAGTGCAATGATAGTAGCACCGGCTTCAAGTGCTTTGTTGGTCAAAATAATCTATGCCTGATTCATATTTATATGGCTTAAATATGCCACCATCCTTCGCTATTAAGCTGTTCCCAGGATTACACCCATACAATCTTACATGTTATCTATTGGCCCCATGCTTCCTTCTGTGGTGAAATTTTAGTTGGTTTGAATGAATATAGTCTGGATATGCTGTGATCTGCTACAGTAATTTAGTTACTACTATCTAGAACCTTCATACCCAATAAGAACTCTGCATGGTTACCCAACTATTATACAAGAAAGGTCACCACTGCAATCTAATGCTTATATTAGGTATAAATAGATTTCCTGGAGATGAAGGTGTCACTTAAGTAGGATTTAGGACTGCCATCAAGATATGTGGTCCTTTGATGTTGGAATCTGTTCTTTTAGCTGACTGTGTGGGGTACTGCTGTTTAACAATTGGGCTACCTCTTGGGATGAGTATCAGGAAATAAAATTGAGCTATGAAATATTGACTCGATGAAGCATGCTGATTTGAAAGGAGGTATTCGCTCCATGATGTTCGGCTTTACTTCTGCATTTAATTATTTGTTGTGCGGAAAATGTTGATATGATTTTTTATAGCAAGCATTGTTTAGGATTATCGAATACCGGATTATCGAATACCACTTTTTAAAAGCTAGCCTACTGTATACTCGCATCCTATGTTCCTGCTTTGACGAATATTCCTTGAACTTGGTTTTATTTGCAATAACTAGATGTAACTAGATGCATCATTGTACTGTGAGAACAGTTATTTTGTTCTCTACACTGGAATTTTTTGGTGTAATTGTTTGCCAGAATTTTTTTTGGTCACCATATTTTTTGAACCATTGGGGAATGTATTCGTGTGATCTGTTTGTTCATTGAAAGGAACAAAACTTGGGCATCAAACTGTTTCTGGACTGGAGTGTGGCATGAATATCAACCTGAGAATAGTATCCATGTGTTGATGCTCCTAAATAATTTCATGTTGTATGCATTTCAATTACCTTTGTATCCCCCTATACTCGTAGCATGAAAAGGCTTCCATTTTAGTTGCCTGCATTTCATTACCATATGATTTTAGTAAGTGATCGAATGATTACTTCTACTACATTATTTTAGAAAGTTCTGTCCTGTAAACTGGGATATGTATCTTGTTTTATATCATATCTCCTGCTCCATCTGCAAGCAGCCAGTGGCATCTGAAAGTGCCTTCGAACTTTAGCATTGTTATTTGTACATATTTTAGATATTTGAATGAAAAAACAAACGCATGCCTTGCTCAAACCTGCATCTGCAACTTGACAAAAAGTTACACGCTAATAATTTTTGCTGCTCAGCAAACACAAAAGCAGGAAACAAAGGGACTAACCTAAAGCAAAAGTAACCTCTTTGCACCATCCTAAATGAGCCGGGGACCATCTCCAATACGGTTACCGTTCTATTGGACTCCAACGTAACCTCTGGCTCATATTATTATTCTCCTACTGCTAAGAATTCTCCAGGTTTGCATGATGGATCATTGCATTGACGATCTCATTTTCTTCTGCAGTGTATGTGGAGTGCACCCCATAGCAGATATAGAAGACTATGATCACAAGGCCCCATATGCCGAACCTCTGGTATGACCTAGCCTTGAGATTGGTTATCAGGAACACATTCAGGAAGACAGATGCAGCGGCAGGCCATGGCATCACAGGGACAGACCACTCCGATGGTGGTGCGGCGAAGTCCTGCCGTGCTGTGCAGTGGAAGACTGTGGTGATTGCCACGGAGATGACCCCGAACAAAGGCATCCCCCATCGGTACCAACCATCAATCTTCCTTGAGAGGGAGAAGCCGAGAGAGCTCAGCGTGAGGAGGAACAGGAAGAGGAGCACATGGAGTGGCCTACTTGTGCCGTGCTTCGCGTACCGGTGGTAGATGAGCGCATTGGCTACCAGGTAGAAGACCAGGAGTGTTCCGATTGATATCATCTCAAACACTATCTGCAGCTCTGTGAAGAGGGCGATTGATGCAGTGCAGAATCCTGGATAAGGACAGTGCAGATGTTAGAAAATATTGCACAAAAGAAAAGCACAAACACTCTGATGTATCCACGAGAAGCAATGTACCTTAGTATGTTGTCAGCTAAGATGCATCCATGAGCAGCTGATATGTTATCGCTTAAATCTTAAATTTTAATAGGATTTCGAATCATTAACTATTTTTTGCATAGTTTATCTCAGCCGTGAGAAACACTCATACTTTGACCCAGTAATGTTGGAAGTCCAATATTCCAGAGAACCAAAAGAAAGGTGAGGCTAAGCTATAGGGCAACAAGAGGGCATCTTTTTGTACTGACCACTTTTACATAGACTAGGTTTACTTTTAAATTCGCTTATGGGGTTTATGGTCCATATGCCTTTGACCTCAAAAGATTATTACTTGCTAGTAGTTCTTGTTTGCCTGTGTGCGGAGCCTTTCAAACACTGACCATTTCTACACAAATGCAGATAGCATAATCATACAGCACGAGTTACTGCAAATTTGATTGGTATCAACTTGCAAAAAATTAGTGTCTCTGGACCTCGAGGATGAAAGGGTGGCTACCTAGAAATATGGTCGCGTTCATAGGTGTGCCGGTGGAAGGATGGACCTTGGCCAGCCACGACGGCACGAGGCGCGCTCTGGCGATGACGCACAGGTACCTCGCCTGCCCCAGCATCGCCACCAGCAGCGACGCCACGATGCCGAGGCTCGCGCCAGCGCCCACGACGCTGCTCGCCCACCTCCATCCCACCTTCGTCCTGAATGCTGACGAGAACGGCGCAGCCTCCGATATCTGCGCACCCACCGGCAGCATGGTTATGAGTTATGAGCCGAGAGCACCGGACCGGCCAGCTCAACTTCAATGCCGACGTATGTAGGGAGATGCGTGCTCACCTCGGTGTAGGGCAGCATGAAACAGAGGGCGATGGACATGAGGCAGCAGAGCGCGGACACGATGAGCACCGAGCCGGCGATGCCGACGGGCAGTGCCCGGGCGGGGTCGCGGATCTCCTCAGCCATGGTCGACGCGGAGTCGTAGCCGATGTAGCTGAAGTAGACGATGGCCGCGCCGTCGAGAACGCCGCGGACGCCGTAGGGAGCCAGCCCGTGCGGACGCACGAGATTCTTCACGTCTCCGTTCCACAGGCCGACCACGATGATGAACACGAAGAAGAGCAGGTGGAACACCGTGATCACCATGTTCAGCGTCGAGCTCTCCTTGGTGCTGCGGTGGTTGCCAAATCGAGTCAGTCAGTTGTCACTCACTTGTCAGTCTGATGTGATCAGTGCCATCATCTGCGACTTGTTTCCCCCTTGATGTCTCTCAAAATAGGAATTCGAACACAGCTCGTTTATATTCGTACTTAATTACTTTTTTGCAAAAGATCACATCAGGCTCATACTACCAGGTAGGAGTACAAAATATCAGTTACTGTAATAATTAAGGTGGTAAGCATAAAATATACTGTAGAAATTAAGAATGCGGATTCATACACCAACCAAGAGCGAATGACAACGGCAACCAAAGGAAAGATCGAAGGGCATAATTTAACGTAGGGCTACAAGTTAAATCAGTGTGCCCATACGTTTACCTATAGCAGAGGCATAGCGTCAGAAGCAGGATGAGCACGACGGCCGGCACGTCCAGCGCATTGTACCCATCAGAGATGCCGTCGACGACGATCCTCCACGCATTGGGTTCCTTGACCCCGAACGTCGAGGCCAGGTAGTCCGTGAAGCTCCTGGCCACGGCCGCGTTCGACAGGACATACTCCATCAGAATGTTGGCGCCCCCGAAGAACCCCACGAACTCGCCTGAAAAGATCACGTGAGCGAGATCTTTATTTGCAATTTGATTATATTGAAATTTGGACCGGATGTGTACGTTTGCACGAATTTTTCCCTTATTAGGATTTTGATCCACAGTACTGTTTCACCAGAACGTTGCCGTGTTTAAAGTTTAATTAATGTTCTTTGTTATTTCGTGCTGTCGTGAAACAGCAGATTTGAATCCCGCGTGAAAGAAGGAAACGGCCGGAGCTAGCTGATCAACTTACCGAACGTTACTCTCAGGTAGCTGAAGGCACCGCCGGCCGCGGGCACGCGCACCGCGAACTCGGCGTAGCAGATGGAGGACAGCAGCGCGGAGACGCCGGCAATGATGTAGGAGACGAAGACGGCGGGTCCGGCGGTGTCGCGCGCCACCCTTCCCGTGGTGACGAAGACGCCGGCGCCGAGCATCCCGCCGACCCCGAGCCCGACGAGGTCGTACCACTCGAGCCGCCGCTTCATGCGCGCGCCCGACCGATCGCGCACCTCGTTCATCTCCTGCGCCGGCGTCCATGTCACCAGCGCCCTCCTCCGCAGCCGGTGCGGCGTCTGCGCTATCGACAGCAGCACGTCGCGCAGCGCCATTGGCTCAGCACTCCTGTCCTGCCGGGGCCTCTCTCACTCTCACTCCTTTGCTTTTGGGGCGCTGGTTTCTTGATCTGTGGCTATCCGGGTGCACGTAGCAAGGCCGATGGAGCTCGGCTACTCTATTTATAAGTACATGAAGAGATGGATCATTCAATTGCTTGTTCACTCGGGCGGTGGGCAATGAAATCGCTGCACTTGTTCAGCTTTTGAACGTACTCCTACTGACCTCGCGAGCTGATGGTAATGGATTGATGCTCGTGTCCGTCAGTAACTGGGGAAAAGGCCGGCTTTGCACGAAGCAACTTCAATACTCATGGTTCAACCCACTGGTATTTTAGCTGCTGCTCGTTGCGCAGCGACCGCTTCAGCACGCGTGCTTTGTCCGATGCAAGGAGGACACCGTTCGATCAGGCGGGAGCCATGTGTTCACCTCGAAAGACGCTACAAGTAGAGCAGGGACACGTGGCGTATGCAGTAGTGATAGCTTAGGTTGCAGTAGGGTTAAAAAATGGTGAACTGTTACAGTGCCAAAAAACTGCACCATAACCATAACAAATCATGCGAAATAGCTTTTGTTATAGAACCGCAAATCGCTAGTTTTGCTAACTGAGTCGGATTGGTTTGAAAAAAAAAACTACAAAAATCAGTTAGTTTAACGGTTTTGTTAACCCAAGCTGCGGTGCGAAATGCTGTTCATGTCCTGAGAACCTTGAAGCTCAAGGAGCAACGGTAGATTCCTTAGACCATTTCATTTGGTGGTCTCTGAATTAATGTATGTCTTGGCTGAACGAAAACAAGGTTATGTTTTCAGATTGAGGATATATTCCGAACCCTCTCGAACGTTAGATTAATCCAAACAAACCACTAGTTTGCTGCTACATGCAGATATGATACTCTGATTTCTGACGATCCCTGTATTTTCTACTCCACTATGTTGCTACAACTAAAGCTCACATGGCAGAGATTTCAGATAACTGTGGGTTGATCTTGTGGCTACTTGTAAATGATGATAAAATCTTTCCTGGGAAGTAAAGCATAGATTCTTCTACCTCTTCTGTTGACACCTGGTTTGGCAGGTAGATTTATAGTACTCACGATTAGCTAGCAAAGGAGGAGGTCAACTCTGAGCCCTATAAGTAGACCATCAGACCATCAATATACTAATGAGCGTGTACTGAGCAGCAGAAGACGCATGAGCATGGAGACGTGTCGACAGGAGATTGGTGCTTGGAGGACAACACCCTGGCGGTGTAAGGCTGCTCAATGTTGCTTCCCTTTCATGCTGAATTAGGCCAAAATCAAACCTTACAAAAGCATATACCAAAATGCAGTGACTAATTTACAGTTACGGCAACACCACCGCCGAATCGAATAATATGAACAATGCAGAAACCAACTATAGCAGTATCTGCCGAAACCAGACCAACCTAGGAGGAAATATAATCTGAAAAACAGCATCATAAAGCATTGCAGCATCCAGAACCAAATCCTGAACCTAGTTATCAGGTAGTACGTGAAGTTTTGAAGGAAAAAGAGTTGGGGTTAGTAAAAACATGCTGTTCGGAAAGTGAGTCAATGTATTCTAACCCAGCCCAGATCAGCTTCTCTTTTCGAAGAGAACCTTAATGAACTTTATCAAGGATGCGATCCCTGTGAAAAGATACATAGAAGGACAGGGCCAATGATCTGACGGCCTGAAAGAGAGGCCAGGCAACGTCGGGAATAGTCAAAGATTCAGAGAGCATAAAATGATTAATTAATCTGAACTCTGAAGCTCACAGACGACGAAGAACTGCTGCATGAAGGCATCAAGATTACTGCAAAAATAGCTTAGTACAACGTATATTTATAATATGCTCCAGCGGCAAAGAGCAACGGCGAAAAGAGATTGCATGAACATGAAGAGATCGATCTGTTAGCTGCAGCCGGCGGCACAAGAACAATTCGCCTTGGATGCTTCTGTAAACTAAAGAGCCTGAAGAGCTCTAGCAGAGAAGCTGGCACTATAAGGGGTTCCCGGAGAAAGACCACACTAATGATGGCCTTGAAAGAAAGATAAAGACGGCTTTGCAATTGTTAATCCGTTGATGTGACAGAGGGCGGCACCGAGCTGGAATCGTCTTGTTAATCAAAGTGGAGGCTTAGGTTAGATGCTACAGGTGTAGGCATGCTCCCTAGCCTGCCCTTTGGAATAGGGGATATATCCGCATGTGTCCTACCCAAATCGCCCATGTCGCTGTGTACTCTCTGCTTCACATCAAAAGTTATCGATAATGATTTTTCTCGCTTTGTTAACATGTGTAGATATAAAATCAAGATGCACGAGCATATTGAAAAGGATTTGAGATTTGTTTAAACGCTTGATCGAAGTCAGATAGCTGCTTGATTTTACTATATTGCATAGCAGTAGTATACACCTTGTTATCATTGTTAAGTACTCCTAGATAGACGTGTCCTTTTCTTGAAAAAAATGGGTACTAGACATGTGAGAGAGATGTGGTCATGTGAGTAAGGGCCATTTAGTTGAATCAAGTCCATTCTTCCTCATTCTTTCGAGTGGTTTCTCTTTGGCTTTAGAACACGTCTCTTAGGGAGAACAACTGCAAATGTTTTTTTTTTCTCAGCGTTTGTTCATTGGACAAAATGTTCCTCATTGTTTGCATGATAGTCTTATGAATAGGAAACTTAGGACGATGAGTGAACAATACTAGGACCAACGTTTCTCTTCTTTTTATTGAGTTCCCTCTTTCGAGATGATGCTTGGACTCAAGTTATTTTCCACCTAGAATAGTTTCTGGGCTAGTTGGCTGCGTCAAAATTAAAGCCCAGCGATATCTCGCGATACTGGATTACTGCAGCCCTTCAACCAACAAGCCCAATCCATACCGCATAGATGTACTAATTTGGCCCATTAATCTGGGCCTCAGTTTTAGCCCACCAAATCGTCCCCGGCCCGAGCAAGACAACACACTTCCGTTACGCTCCGGGAGTCCGGGGCAGTCGAAGAAGGAACAGGGGAGCAAGAAAGAAAGAAAAAAAAAATATGGCGGGCGCGACGCGACGAGGGGATTCCTCCTCCTCCATCACCTCGGCGGGGAGCAGAAGCCGGAAGGCCTGTCTACGGGCGCGCGAGGGCAGCGGTTTGTGCTTCTCTTCCAGTTTCAGCTGCTCTCCATGATCCGCTAGTTTCGACTCCCCGGTGAAAGTATTGGACACCTGTCTCGAAATGCAGGAGATTTCGCGGCGGCGAGGCACGGCACTGGCTCCGAGTTTTGGGTGTTCCCCTGTCTTTGCTCGGCACAAAGGGTGTTTTTATGCGGTTTAGTTTATGGGTCAGGAAGTTTTATGTTGGTGCAGATGCGAAGGAACAGCGTCACAGGGGTGTGGTGAGTTTTGCGGTCTCTTGGTGTGTTTGTACACAAAGGGGGTGACCTGCCTAATATGGGGCAACTAGGCAAGTTCTTGCGTCCACACAAAGCGTGCGAAAGGAGAAATCGGTTTTGCTTGTCGCAGAGCTTTGTTGGTAACCAGACCAAATACACGGTCCAAAGTCCATGCTCTTTATGGGCCGTTCGTAGAACTAAATGTAAAATGTGGTCTTTTGGTCCAGTTATTATCCTTGATTAACACCTCACATGAATGGTTCCACCAGTGGTAACTGCTTTGCAGTTGAGCTAAAGAAGGGCAGATGACGTTCAGGGAGTTCTCAGAACATGCTTTTGGTGGCCTTCAGATGAACAAGACATTGATCTATATCTCTGGTGCCTGCTTCAACTTCATTTCTTCGATCCACACCTAACATTCTTTAGTATAATGTCATTCTCACGCTCGCAACATTCCTTTTGATCACACTGCTCAAGCATATATAAGGGCATGTGTTCAAGCATAAGATCTTTGGAAGGCTTCATACAATCCTCAGACGTTATCATGGCTTTTATCAAGCCACCTATATTGTGCTGCTCTATTCTTACTTTTATGTGCCTGAAT
Organism: Zoysia matrella; assembly: GCA_001602295.1. NCBI lineage: Eukaryota > Viridiplantae > Streptophyta > Magnoliopsida > Poales > Poaceae > Zoysia > Zoysia matrella. The sequence continues at coordinate 12,628 of BCLG01005453.1, read as the reverse complement.
TATGGGTTATCTCTTGTATCTGCGAAGGTTTATATGGTGGTGATGGAGGATGATCCAGTCATTTCTCACAAAGCAAGTGGCAAGCATGTAATGTATGTGATTTGATGTAGGATCATGTTTTCTTATAATATCTCTGTTAAAGATCACCTTTTTTGACGCTGAAAGAATATCACTTACTCAATTCCCTATGTTCATCTAGGAGCGGTGGGGAAGCTCATAAGTTCAAAACAGTGGCCACAACAAAGCATGACATCTTTCTGGACTCATTTCTCCCGACAGGATCTTACAAGAAATTATATAGCTACACACACTTGCTTAACGGCTTTGCTATCCACGCTGAATCTGAAGAGGTGTTTTTCCCTCCTAGCCCCTAAGATACAAAACATTGCTTATGTTTTGACCTGTTATTGAATCATTTATTAGGCCTGGAAATAGGAGAAGTGCTTTGCAAAGCTGCTATTTTCCTGCTTTACAGAGTAGTATTTCTGGGACTGATGATAGCCTCTACATTAATCAGAGATAATAGCATGTACAGGTAAAATACATAATGCAACATAATATGAAATACACGCAAACCTAAGTAAATAGTGGTTAATGTTATTTCCAATTAAAACAAAAAAAAATGATCCAGGTTGACTTGTTCTACTTTGCAAAAAAAAAAAAAGTGTATAAACATGAAATCCATTGAAGACATCAACGGGACCAATGAAGCATTCTATTCTATTTGTTTGCGTGTTTACTTAAGTTTTTATGGTCTTATAGGTCAAAAAGTTATTTCTTTATGCTGATATTAAACTTTGAATGCTTCCATTGTTATATGTGTAATAGACAGTTAGAATGCTTCGCCATGCCAAAGGAGTGAGACTCATCCAAGAAGATGTAAAAATGTCCAAGATGACGACGTACACGCCGAACTTCATTGGTGCTAGTGATGTCTGGCCACTCCTGGGTGGTGCAGAGAATTCTGGCGATGGGGTGGTGATTGGCCTGATTGATACTGGTATTGACCCCAAGAACCCAAGCTTTATTACAAGCCATTCAAAGCCAGCACCGGCTAGTTTCAAAGGAATATGTCGTACTGGGAACAGATTCCCTCCAGGTTCATGCAATGGTAAGATAGTGGCAGCTACGTGGTTTGCACGTGCTGGTCAAGCAACTGGGGAGTTCAATGCTACAATTCACTATGCATCTCCTTATGATCCAGACGGCCATGGCAGGTGGGTGCAGCTAACTACTATGTTGTCAGCTAGATTGATGCATTTTTTTTACTTGAATGAGTCAGCAGCTGATGGTCATATCTTCACAGCCACACCGCTTCAATCGCAGCTGGGAATTTCCATACACCAATATTATCCAGAGGTTACAACTTTGGGTATGCAAGCGGCATGGCTCCAGGAGCTAGGTGAGAAAGAACGATGTGTTTAAGACAATATATTATAAATGAAAATCCAAGTAAGGCAATGGTTTAGTATATGATCTTACAATATGTTTGTCTGTTTTGACTCTTGTTACAGTCTCGCAATCTACAAAGCTGCTTATCCTTTTGGTGGATACATGTCAGATGTGATAGCTGCAGTTGATCAGGTCCTTAATATGTAATATATTTTTGCAGAAAGATAAAACCATTCAAAGTTGTATGTTAAACTGTCATTTTGTCTGTAGGCTGTAGAGGATGGTGTCAATATTATAAGCCTTTCTATGGCTCCTGATTCTATTCCATCTGGGGCATCATCATTCCTCAATTTGCTCGAGACACAACTGCTCCTTGCCACCAAGGCTGGAGTTTTAGTTGTTCAAGCCGCTGGCAATGGAGGCCCTGATGTGAATTCAGTCGTCTCTTTCAGCCCATGGATATTAACTGTGGCAGCTTCGACAACGGACCGAAAGTATAGAAAATCAATCATAACTGGCGATGGAAAAACCTTCTCTTGTGGCATCATTTCCAGTAATTCATTTCAGCTTAACTTAGTAGTTGATTAATGCACTTAGTTTCTTTTTTCCTCGTTGCTTTTAGATTGTAGTACTGATTTTGGATAGGATATGTTTGCTTATTTTTTTGACGACCTGGATAGGATATGTTTTGTGCCCTAGTTCACAATGCATTACTGCCATGTTAGACTAGATTAAACAGGTGAACATGTTAACCTATGCTGTTGTTTCATGCTCCACTCCTCACTGGATAAAAAAATTATTTTAACTCTGGCTATTTCTGTCCAGCACCAACACCAGGCGAAACAATGTATCCACTAGCACGGGCTGATGATGTGATCATCGAGAATTCTTCTGACGATTATGCTGATTGTCAAGATTCAAGTGTCTTCATCAAATCTCTGGTCCAGGGAAAGGTGATTATCTGTATGGTCTCGTCAGATTACTTCGAAAACTTCAACCTTGCTAGCATTATCAATGGGATTCAGAAGATTGGAGCTGCTGGAGTCATCGTTACTGGTCATGACACAACTGACGTGAGCATTGACTTTGCTCCTACTCCCACTACGATCCCTTCAGCCGCAGTTCTAAATGGCGCTGACTCACAGGTGGGTGTCTTCATGTTCCCTATTTGTGTTGGTTGCAAGGTTTTCCTACACTAGTCCTTCGCATGTTTGGCAGTTTTGGGCTGAATTATCTTTTACAACTGTCTGCAGTCTCTGATGTGGTACTATAACAACAACACTGTTCGAGACGCGGATGGTAAGGTCGTTAGCTTCGGGGCAACTGTCCGATTTCTGGACGGACGGCGCGCAACCTACACGGGAGAAGGACCTGCCGTCGCCGACTACTCGTCGAGGGGACCGGACGTGGAGAACGCGCTGTTGCAGCCGGCAGAGGCACTGAAACCAAATGTCATGGCGCCCGGCGATAACATATGGGGCGCCTGGAGCCCGACGAGCAGCGCCTTGCCAGAAATCCAGGGCGAGAACTACGCCGTGCTGTCCGGCACAAGCATGGCGACCCCTCACGTCGCCGGCGTGGCGGCCCTGATCAAGCAGCGGCACCCGTCGTGGAGCCCCGCCATGATCATGTCGGCGATCGTGACGACCGCGGACGTGACCGACCACTCAGGGCGGCCTCTGACGGCGAGGCGGGACTCGCGCGACTCGTGGCCCGCGACGCCGTTCGACATGGGCGCCGGCGCCATCAACGTGGTGCGCGCCCTGGACCCGGGCCTGGTGTTCGACGCCGGGTTCACGGACTACCTCCAGTTCCTGTGCGCGGTTCCCGGCGTGGACGACGCGTCGGTGCTCCGCTCGGTGGGCTCGCCGTGCCCGTCGGCACGCGCGGCGGCGGCGCGGTGGTGCTCGGACCTGAACGCGCCGAGCGTGACGGTGACGAGTCTGGTGGGGTCGCGGCGGGTGGACCGGCGGGTGACCAGCGTCGGCGCGCAGAACGAGACGTACACGGCGTACGTGCGCGCCCCCGACGGCGTGTCCGTGCGCGTCACGCCGTACCGCTTCGCCATCGCGCCCGGCGCCGCGACGACGCTCCGGATCACGCTCAGCACCACCGCGCCCGGGAACGCCTTCAGCTTCGGCGAGGTGGTGCTCAAGGGCGACAAGAAGCACACCGTCAGGATCCCGCTCGCCGTCTACCCTGCCGCCTCGATGCACTAACGAACGAACCCCAAGTACAGCACACAAGTATACTCCTGTAGTTCAACATCTAATATGTGATGTAAAACATGTGTAACCATGTACTACCGCCATACATACAGCACGTACTGAGCCGTTCCAATATCTATACAGGTTTGAGTTTGATGCAACGTGTTTCACTGCCAGAGTGCCAGCCGACTTTGACTTGGTTTGGGTGCAGAGTCACTGCCTTGCAACGAACTGGGCATGGATGACATTGAATACGATTATCCACCTCTCCATTGACATTTGATCGGGATGAGGATATGAACGGATGGCATCGTCGGCGCGACGCGGCGACACGGCCGCGCTTATCCCGCTCGGGCTCCCAGTTTCAACGCCTCCACCTCAGCGCGGACGCGGCGCCGAGCCGGTGCGCCGCACCTCCCCCAGATGACATCGGCATGGTGGGTGTGGCTTGCTCCTCGGAGTCGTTAGCTGCGAGTCTCCATGGGTTTGATCCCCGTTTTTTAATAATTCTATCCGTGTGTCACGGGCCTGATCGAGACGCCACCGCGCTTGCGTGCGTGGGCACCCTTGTCGAGCGCGACGGCGAAGCCACGCCGAGCTGTTTACGATTGGCCGTCGAGGCGATCGCCCCGCGGTCATGTTTTCATGCAAGATCAAAAGTCAGAAGCACCCACGATAATCACCACACGGAAAAGGCGTGAGATTTTGTTCCACCGATGACCGAACCCCCGCGCCGCTGTCAGACCCAGATACGGCCGGGACCTCCACGACTCCGTTGCCTCCACCGGCTGCTTCTCGCTTCCTGGGGAGGCGCCTTGAAGAAGATACTACCAGACGACAAGATCACAAGACACGCCGTCGCAAAGCGCAGAATTCGGCATTGTCATGACTACTCAACTCACTCGGGCTGATGCCGCGAACGAAGGCTGAAGCAACGAACCACAGGCTGCAGAGAATCCGGCCGGGAAAGCAGACAAGATCCTGACTGACAAGGAAAAAACACGCACAACCTTTTCAGTTCGCGCGGAACACTCGCCAGTCCCCCGGTGCGGACCCGGAGTTAACGTCTCACCGCGCAGCGGGACCCACTGAGAAAACGGGAGCGGCTCGGCCAGTGGAGAAAAGAACGGCGAGGAGCAGAGACCAGCGGCCGTGGAAAGAGAGAAGAATCGATGAACCGTCGCGGGGCTGCCCCTCTCTCTCCTCCCAACGGGAGAACTTCCTAATCCTGCCTCGATCTTTCTCTCCCTCATCTAATCAGGGCGCACTAGCGAGTTCCCATTTTATTTATTCTCTCCCGCCCGGAAGACGCGCGGCTGGTTCCAGCCGCGCCCCAGCATCTTCCGTTCGGCCTGGCTGCCTTCCCAAATTCCTTCTCCCGCTGCAAGAGTTCCAGAGCGAGAAGCCAGCCAGCTACTCGCGCCCTGGTGGTTCTACTTCTACCCAGCGCGGCGATCTTATCCTCCTTCCAGGCTCCAGCTCCGGCACCGCCCGGCTGGATCCCTATTAATACCGCAGCGCGGCTGCTTGCTTGCCCCCGACCCGTCGCGCTCGTCTCCTCGGTTCAAGGAGGGGAGGGGAAACCGCCGCCTTTTCTCTTGCTGTTTTTGGCTGGCTCGCCAGGCCGGATCTCTCATCTCGCTCGCGTCGTGTGCGCCTGTCCCTGCCTGTGCGCTGTTTAGAGAGAGAGAGAGAAAGAGAGAAAAGGCCGGTCCTTTCCGCCGCCCGCGGCCGCTCGTGAGTCGTGATTGACCCTTGCCGGAGCGGGGAAGTAAACCATGAACGCGCTCGCCGCCACCAGTCGCAACTTCCGGCAGGCCGCGCGACTGCTCGGCCTCGACTCCAAGCTCGAGAAGAGCCTCCTCATCCCGTTCCGCGAGATCAAGGTTCGCTGGCTTTCGTTTCGTGCCCTGTTGTTCTTCGCCCCTGACGCTTGTTTCGGCTTCGTGTCGCTGGCTGACGCGTTTGCTCGTGGGTTCCGTGATGGTTGGTCCATCCAGGTGGAATGCACCATCCCCAAAGACGACGGCACCTTGACTTCGTTCGTCGGTTTCCGCGTTCAGCATGACAATGCCCGCGGGCCCATGAAGGGCGGCATCCGATATCATCCTGAGGTGAGAGGTCTCTCCGGATCAGATTGTTGTAGTTCTCTTCGGTGATTTTGGATTCTTCCAATAGGACAAGGAACTGCTTTTAATCAGTGTGTACTGTGCAACAAATGGATTGTAGTTATATTTTAGTTTCTAAAAATTGTTTTCCTAGGTGTTTCTTAATGTTAGAGTATCTTTAATCATCTTAGGCTGAAAAAAATCAACCGCCGGACTACCCCTGACCACATATTTTTGCTCCTTCTGTTAAATTCCTAACTTAAAGATATAATCTTGAAACAATGATTTTCATTGATCTTCTTCACAGGTTGATCCAGATGAAGTCAATGCACTTGCGCAACTGATGACATGGAAGACTGCAGTCGCAGCAGTACCATATGGTGGAGCAAAGGGAGGGATTGGATGCTCTCCTGGTGATTTAAGTAGAAGTGAATTGGAGCGGTTGACGCGTGTGTTTACACAGAAAATTCATGATCTTATTGGAACCCATACGGATATTCCAGCTCCAGACATGGGGACGAATGCACAAGTATGCAATTTTTTGTCGTTGCTTTGTGATCCACATCCATTCTTTAGTATCGCAGCTACAGCCTATAGGCCTACTGTACTTCACTAGTTCACTTATCCGTGATACCATTTTCCTTTAATTATGGCACAGACTATGGCATGGATGTTAGATGAGTATTCAAAATTCCATGGACATTCCCCAGCAGTAGTCACAGGGAAGCCAATAGTAAGTGAATGAATACAAATTAAATTCATCCAAGAAAAGCTTTCCGAATTAGATAGATAATTATTCAGATATCTTTCTTGTAGGATCTTGGTGGATCATTAGGCAGGGATGCAGCAACAGGACGAGGTGTGATGTATGCTACGGAGGCTCTCCTGGCTGAATATGGGAAGTCCATTTCTGGATCAACTTTTGTCATTCAGGTCAGTCAATAAAAAACCCATATTTCACAAAAAAAAAAATTGACTCCCGTTATATCAAAATCACTGGTTTTCTTCCCAGGATACATGCATTTCTTTCCTTATTATCTTTTAATCTTGCAGGGTTTTGGTAATGTTGGTTCATGGGCTGCACAACTTATACATGAGAAAGGTGGTAAAATAATTGCACTTGGAGATGTCACTGGCTCAATCAGAAGCAAGGCCGGCATAGACATACCTGCTCTGATGAAGCACAGGAATGAGGGTGGTGCTTTGAAAGATTTCCATGGTGCAGAAGTTTTAGATTCTTCAGAGTTGCTAGTGCATGAATGCGATGTTCTTATCCCATGTGCCTTAGGTGGAGTTCTTAACAGGTAACCGCTAGCATACTTGTCTGTTGCTGCTTTATATCTTTCTTTCAAGTGTCAACAAGTATCATTACTTTTTTATTTGCTTCCTAGCTAAGTAGTAGTACACTCAAGAAATCCTTGTTCACATTACTTACTTTTGTGAAGGGAAAACGCACCACATGTGAAGGCCAAATTTATAGTTGAAGCTGCTAACCATCCAACTGATCCAGAGGCAGATGAGGTACACACATTCACAAATTACGAAATTTCATCCAGGAATGTAGCCAATTTTGCAACCAGTTTTCTGAGCTGCTCGCTGTTCAATTTACTGCAGATTTTCGCCAAGAATGGAGTGACAGTATTGCCGGATATCTATGCCAATTCCGGCGGTGTGATTGTTAGCTACTTTGAATGGGTTCAGGTAACTAACCCTATGATAATGGACTTTGACACACCATTACACATTTGCCTGCTTTTACAGTCCATCAACCTTATGGTATTTTCAATTTTCCAGAACATTCAAGGTTTCATGTGGGATGAAGAGAAGGTGAACATGGAACTCCACAAATATATGAACAGCGCTTTTCACCACATAAAGGCCATGTGCAAGTCTCAAGACTGCAACCTTAGGATGGGGGCGTTCACCTTAGGAGTTAACAGGGTCGCCCGTGCCACATTGTTGAGGGGTTGGGAGGCATGAGATCATTCGATACAAATTTTAGATACTCCATTCAATAATCCATGTTCTACATTGTTCGTGGCCCATGTTTTATCTGCTGAAATTATCATAAGTGGGCTGCATGGAACGAAATCAGTTGAAATAAAATGCTGGATACATGATGAATGTATTGTTTTTGCCCCTTTTACCCGGCTGTCCTGGGTCAATGCTGGAACATTATGGTGCACCCATATGAATTTGTATGCTTCAGAGAGGCTATTGCATCTTAATATTACAGAAAGCATGCACAACTGATTATTATTGAAATTTTGGCCTGGCCTGGGAACGTAGTTGTCAAATGTAAGTGATAGGGATAACAAATTGTAGTACAAGAGGTCAAGTAAACCTGCACAATCCATTTACATCAGAGATCCACAAGAACTCATCATTCGTAGCCATTGCAATGCAAAAGATAGTAAAGGATACAACTGCTGTAAATTTCACATAAACATTAACAGGTTAAATTGAAATTCCCACGAAAGCTACTCCAGTGGATTGCAGTTAGCAAATTCGTTCTTAGAAAAGCAAAAGATTGCTTCACCAATCACGAGTATTTGAAGGGGTTCAGCTCAAGTTTTGGAGTTACAAGTGTGTCGCCGCAGGCAGCGCGAGCAAACACCACGAAGGATCATCTGGTATCTCGTTAACGGTCAGTGGGTACAGTCTGTTAGGTTGGCCCTGTGGCTTCGGCGCTGCTGATGGCGCGCCATTGCCGCCACTGGCAGTCGCAGGAGTCAACTTGATCGTTGAACTGGAGACTGATGGAGGGGCAGAATGCGCACCGGTGGCCACCCCGGCGAGTTTGCTCTGCCGGAGGTGGCCCTTGGCCTTGCCCTTGGGTGTGGCTGACAGAGTTTTGCTGCGAGGCGGACGAAGGCACTTGTGTTTTGCAGATGTAGCCATACAGCCAGCTTCCTTCTCAGCAACTGACAATGGAACAGGGCCCAAGTCAGCATCGACGAGAACCTGCTTGCAAGACTGGCTACTGCGCTCGGGCGCACTGAACGTCGCGGAGGCGCCGTCCTGCTTTGCCATGAGGGCCAGACAGACTGGGGCCGGATTGAAGGATGCAGCCTCACAACCGTCTCGCTGCTCCATGGGAGGAACTGGAGCAGGCGCGTCGGTGGCGGTCACCAACGCCAGCTTGTGACGCTGATCACGGTCCACGGGAGGGGCCTCGCCACGAAAATTATTATCCACCATCTGTGCTGTGGCCGAGCCATCATCGTCGCCGTCAACGACCACTGCCATCTCGAGGGACCGTCCATGCTCGATGCCCGTGGTAGATGGAGCTTCGATGCCGTCGTCCTCCTTGTCTGTGACGAGTGGTTCGCCAGAGAAGTCGGTGGAAGTGGCCAGCTTGCGCAGCCGGAGGCGGCGCCTGGGCTCCGAGGCCGTCACCTGACTCCCATCCTTGTCAACAACAGCAGCAGCAACAGATGATGACGTTAGAACAGAGGCATCACCAGCTACCGCCGCCGCCGCCCTGCGAAGCCGTCCGCGGCGCCTGGGCGTCGCGGACTGCGCGCTGCTATTCATCTTGGCGGCAGGGGACGCCGAGGACGAGCCATCCTTTCGCGGCCGTCCACGGCCACGCTTGACCTGCACCACCGGAGGCTCAACTCCCGCCGCCTCAGACGAGCCCGCCGCGGCCTCGCCGGTGCTGCGCGCGTACCGGCCGAGCGCGGTGCACACGAACAATCCCTCGGCGACGTGTTTGGCGAGGTAGTGCCGGAGGAACCGGTCGTGCGCGGCGGGCACGCCGGGGTGCGCGGCGAGGATGAAGCTCGAGATGGAGTCCTCCGAAGAGCCGCCGTCCTCGCCCAGCGCATCGATTGCCTCGCCAATCATCTGCCAACCCAACGCGGCCACAATGTCACGCGTGGCGATGGGTGTTCACCCCAAACAAGACAAATGAACGGAAATCTCCATAGCTGGCGATCAAGCATTCAAGATCAACGTAAGCACAAGCTAAGTTCGGCCAAGCGGCACTAATGCTGGCAATAACGCCATTACTTGGTCAAATAACAGACAGCCATTGCATAGCACAGTAACAAATTCCTCGGTACTCCAGTTTCGAGAGAGCGCAGATTAACGCAGCAAATTAACCGCGGGATAAAACTAATTACTTTGTAATCACAGACATCTAAACCGAAATTACAGAAGGCAGATATTCCCTTTCTTTTTATAAGAAGGAAACAAATCAATCTAGAGAGAAATTGGACCGGGGATCGATTCGCGGTGAGTAGAGTCGTACCCAGCAATAGGGCGGGTGATCCGGCATGGGTTGCCGGGGCCTCCGCGCGGCCGCCGGCGGAGGCGGCGTCTTGTCGTCCTCCTCCGCCATGGCTTTGTTCCGCTTAGCCCTCTGCCGCGTCTCCACTGCAACAGAGGCCACCATTGCCGGGGCAGGTTGGGTTCCTACTTCCTCCTTCCGCTTCCTTTGGTTGGGGGCGACGGGACCGGGAAGAAGGAGATGCGGGGAGGGGTTTAAAGGGCACAGAGTCCAGCCCTGGGAAACCCAACTTTTTTTTGGACTAAATTACCCTTCGGTTGAGTTCGTTAGGACCGGAACCTCTTTTGTTTCGTGTTTGCTTGTTTGAGAATATCTTCAACCACTGTAGTAAAAAATAATCTCTGGTAGGGGTACGGCTGGAAAACTGTACTGTGCTCGCCGTGCCGCATGACGTCGGGTCTCTCACTCCTTTCAGTTGTCAGTAAGAGTGTGGCCACTGCACAAGTGCATCTTCAATAAATAATGCTGTCAATCTTGGGTTTAACTCATAGCTCTATCAGACAGCGTTGTTGGTGATGAACTGATCTGAATGAAGCTTGGATTAGAACAAGTGAAACACTTGGAGCTTAAACCCTTTAAAGGAACTGGGGTTCATTCCAGTTCAGGACATCTCCAATGAAGCACAGCGAAAAGTTGCAGACAGTAATACTGTAGTCATACCTGACATTGCTGCCCCGGTGTCCCCTAAGCTTTGCAACCAGAAATATCTAATTGCGCTTCCTCCATTCAACAGAGAGATTATATCCTTCAGATTAAAAAGAAAGAGTTGCAGGTGATGAAGCATTTGCAAGAAGAAACTTTAATTGTCTAAAAAGAAGCAGCGGTTCAAAATTTGAAACTACTCTTCCTTTACACAAGCATCTAACCTTAGTGTAGCTATCAAGATGTTCAAGTTATACTATAGAACTCATAGGCTGTTTCCTTCGACAAAAAGGCCGTAGGCTATTCAGATGTTATCAATGGCTTGCTGCTGCCTTTCTATCTAGTCTTTCAATTGCAACTTGCCTTTGCACCGATGTTAGCTAATGAGTAATCACTTCAAATTTTTATCCCTATCAGGCAAACAGTTTCTTTCACTCATTCAACAAAGTGAACAATAAATTTGAACTGCTCTGATGTATTGCTATGAGTTATCAGTAAAAACAAAATTTTGGACATTCAGAGCAAGTGCAATATGAATAAACGAAGTCTAAAACTTAATAAAGATCATAAAACATAAACTTCATCTCATCTTGCAAATCACATGTAACAATGGACATCTGACTTGAATATCTGCAACGTTGTTGCATGGTATATAAATTTTCATGCTTTCAAATGACAGACATAACAAGAAATATACTCGTGTACATATTAAGCATCATGTCAGGGATAAAATATGCAAGGAAAGAAAAATATGCAGAACTATACTATCGTATTTACGTGCAAAAAATTACCTTCATACTGGAAGCTACTAGAAATAAGACAGGAAATAACAACCAATTAAATATAGCAAATGGCAGGTCCAGAAAAGGAGGAAAACCTGGATCTCATTGGAATAAAAACAAGGATGCCCACTTTACATTTTGGCCATAAAAAAACTGTAAGCAGCCTAAACGAAACAAATTTGATTCTAACTCAAGAAATAGTACATCCTAAACCTAATACAACCATCCCTCACACTCAATAGAGCCGCAAAGGCACTTTTTCTTCTTTATGTTACCATTGGCATCATGGACCTGATCTTTTGCATAGTTGTAGTGGTATGCTAGTTCTTCATGAGGTCGAATATCCTCAATGGCAAAGAACATGATATGAGGCACAGTTATGTCATCATGATCATAAAGGACATTTTGTGCATAAAGATTAGGGGTGCAACTATGATTGATGAATTTTGCAAAATTTCCCATCTCCAAACCATCAACAGCAAATCCAGCTTCATCATCATTACCGAGACCCTTCTGGAGTGCAGGTATCGATCTTGATAGGCCCTCCCAAAGGGTGTCATCATAGTAATTCTGCCCAATAGCAAATAAGTAATCATCGTTCTTCCTTTTCTGTGCCTCTTCATCCTCCAACACTTCTCCAATATATTCACACACAAAGCTTCCACATCGTATGAAGTCAAGAGTTCTCACTCCCCAACCCATTGATTTTGTTTTGAAGATTTGAAACCGAAACTTGATTCCATGTTGGCCAACTCTATTATGACATGTAGGGGGGCACTTGCAAAAAGGCCCACATTCATAAACAAGAGGTTTTGCTGCTAAAAGAAGGCCTTTATCATTGAAAGGAATCTCCCCACCATTTTTCACTGCACATGCACATTTTTTTGAGTCTGAGCATCCTCCAAAACAGCCACAACCTACTGGGGGAGCTGGCTGATAGTTGCGGGGATACCTAAGTCGTGACATGTAGCAATAAGGCATAGGATGCTCATCAGATATTGAGTTAACAACAGATACAGGGATCCTTTCCAATCCGTGGGATATATCACTCATGATAATACGATAATTTGACTCAGCTTTCCCTCCTTTTAGGATTTCTTCAATGTCAATGTGCTTCTGTCCTTCCATTCTTTTCAATCGAAACATGTATACATAACGGTCTTCATGTTCTTTCTCCCTCCAGTATTTCTCAATCAGATATAA
>BCLG01005452.1:0-18339 GCA_001602295.1 Zoysia matrella | reverse complement strand
GAAAACTGCCGGCATCTATTAATAATAAACAAAGCAAGGGTTTACAAGCACCAATTATGCAAATAAGTTTATATCCGTCTGGACGACGAGACTGCCCGTCAGGGCCAGGAAACATATAACATAACATAGTGTACTCTGACGCACGTATAAATAAAGAAAAGTGGCTTCCGAAGCTCATACGATTTCATAATTTTTTTTTTTGGTGTAGCACCAAAGCAGACACTTGTGAGGGATGAGCTAATAACGGACAAACAGAACATGAGACCAATAATAATATGTCGCCCATGGATGCCAACATACTGTAACTAGGGCCTCAATGGATGTGGCGTGAGGCTTGGTTTGGAGCGCAGGAAAGGAATAATTCCTATGGACATCGGTTGTTTGTAAGCTTTATAACCTTTAGAGTCTTTAAAAAAATATGAATTAATTTTGGTGATTGAATAAACACTATAAGTAATAGTTGTGATGATAAATTTCACCTTATAAATCTCTACAACAGAGTGAGTTTTCTCTATGCATGACAAAAGATGATCTCAAAAAGAGGAGTATCAGACGTCGGAAGACCAAAGCTAAAGATTAAATAGAGAGTCCATAAGATTGCTGGTACTATTAAGGGGTTCAAGTCATTCGTCTTATGTCATATAAGTGTTAGAGGGTATAAATACTCTTAGTTATCTCAGAAAACACTAAAGATATAAGAGAAAGCAAAGTCGAAGTCAAGACGAAAATCGAAGCTCAAGTTCTATTGCAGAAGCAGTCACAGGACAGTTCGGTAAGCCCTGAGGAGAGAAGTCCAGAGAGATGTGCTCTCTGGAGTCGGTGAAAGACATCACCAGATAGTTCGATGCTGCAATGATCAGACAGTTCGGTGAGTCAGAAGATGAAGTTCAGAAGAGGTGTCTCTGGAAATCCAAAAGAGAAGGTCACCGAACAGTCCGGTGAAGGTATGCATCAGATATCCAGTGTCATGGAAAAGATTCCAAAAAGATTGTTCCTTGGTCTGCGAGAAGATAAGGTTACCAGACAGTCCGATGATAGCAGCCACCGGACAGTCTGATGATTGAAAAAAGCAAACAGCTTTATGACATTACGTTCTAACGATTGTTTCTTAGCTTGGAGTCTATTTAAACTGTGGAAGAGGACGTTTTGCCATGTTACTGAGGTCTGAATTGCTGAAGCAAACTTATGAGATGCCAAAGAACACTATCAAGAGAGCAGAAGACAAAACTGGAGATCTTTAGTGCTAGTAGGGGAGTGATATATAGGGAGCATTTATACACTTCTATAGTGTGTGGGGTTTGAGAGGAGTGATTTTTGCCTGTTACTTTTAGTCTTTGCGGCCTAGACCGGTTAGGAGTCGGTGTTCGAGCTTCCGAGGAGATTGTGGAAGACAACGTCAAATTTGTAAGCGGTTTTGGGTCCTCCGCTCGAAAGAAATAATAAGAGTGAGCGCTCGAGCCTTGGAGGCTTGCTCTAGCGCTTGAGTATTGTTCGCTAGACTTCACTCCGAGAGTGAAGCGTACCTTTGTGAGCATCGTTTCAAAAATGACAAGAGAGACCGAGACTCCGTCGGGAGTGGTCCATTGAGGATTAGAGAAAGGCGCTTACCTTTTGAGACCTTAAAAAAAATTGCTGAGCATTCTCTTGACTCTCTCTCTTTACTTTTTGCATTTTATATTGTTGAGTAGAGTTATTAGGTTGCTTTGTTATTTCTCTTGGTGGCTATCGTGCTAGTACTTGCTTGTTGTCTTTACATATCACTAGCATTGTTAGGGGTCTTAGCATACTACAATTATGTAGGTTGCTTTTGTTGTGGATTGAATCTTATAGTTTAAGTTTGTAGCGAATTAAATCCTATAAATCTACCAATTCAAACCCTCTTCTCGATGTCTTTGATGCTTACACCATTCGATTTTTGTTCCTCATCCAGAATACTAGAATACCAGATATTTTGACTCTCTCAACAATTCAACCAGTTTGTTTTTCCTTTCTGAACGGTTTCGAGGACGGTTTTGTCCTACGTGGCAGGGTGATATAGCGTTTTAGCTGACCCACCATCCAGGTGGCAACACGTGGCTATCCATGTGGTGTTTTTCACTTATATAGACTGCTGACGTGGCACAACCTGCTGATGTGGACACCCGATTTGGCTTGATTTTATTTTAAATTAGAAAATAAATACTTAACAACCTCAAAAAAAATATTAAACTTTGCAGAGATTTAAATCATTTTACAAGTGTTAGCTTTATGACCACTGAAGCCCTTCAAAGGTATGAATGATCTTGGTTATTGAATGAGAACTATGAACTAACTCGTTAGATGTAGGTTCATCAATACTATTCTTCACCTCTACGAGTTGATCATTTCAAAGATGCTCGGCTTTTCGGTGTGTTTTCAAGGAGCTAAGAATGATCTAGAGCCGTGTGTGGCTTAGTTATAGGCCGTGACTCTTTTAAAAAACACCGATACTATTAAAAGAGGTCGAGTCATTAGTCTCGGTTTTACAAGAATTAAGATGTGTGGATGCTTTAGGGTCTCTAAGACACTTGAGTGATCAGTGGAAGCTTAAAGATATCAAGAGTTACAGTGGAAAGTAAGATCTTGAAGAAGTCAAGTTTCAGCAGTGGAAGAGTCGCCGGACAGTCAGGTGAGTGCTCAGTTCAAGAGTTTAGAGAGACAGTTTTCTAGTAGCAGCTCAGATGGAGTCACTGGACAGTCCAACGAATGTCATCGAACAGTCCGGTGAGTGCAGGTGGTCAGAGTCTAGAGAGAGGTGCTCACTGGAATTGAAGTGAAGATGCCACCGGACAGTCCGATGGTGTAGTGATCGGACAGTCCTGTGAGCCAGAAGCTGAAGTTCAAAAGATAAGGTCACCGGACAGTTCGGTGATGGTATGAACCTGACAGTCTAGTGTCATATGAAATAAATTACAAATAGGTTGTTTTCTGCCAGTTGAAGACCAAGAGTCACCGGACAGTCCGGTGGTTCAAGTTACTGGACAGTCCGGTGACTGCAAAAAGCAGTCAACTTTTTGGCAACGGCTCTCAACATGTCTTTTAGGGCTTGGAGCCTATTTAAACTGTTGGGGGATCTGTTGTGTAGGTTACCTGTGGCCAGAGAAGTTAGAGTTCATTTGTGTAAGTCAAAGGTCACCAAGTTGAAGCACAAGTAAGCATCTAGTGAGATCTTAAGTGCTTGTGAAGAGTAGCAATGAGCATCCATATATTTCTAGAGCTAATGAGGCTGAGAGGAGTGTTTTCGGCTTGTTACTCTTGATCTTGGCAGTCTAAACCGGTTAGACATCGTTGTCCGAGCTTCTGGACACTTGTGGAAGACGACATCAAGTTTGTGAGCGCTTTCAAGTCATCTGCTTAAAAAGGACACCAAGAGTAAGCACTCGAGCCTTGGAGGTTTGCTCTAATGCTTGGATATTGTTTGCTACAGTCAGGTTGCCAGTGACTTTAGTCCAGTAGTGAAGCGTATCCTTGTGAGCATTGTTTCGCAAACGATAGGAGGAACTCCGACGGGAGTGGTTCAACGTGTATTAAGGGAAGGCGCTATCCTTCTAAGACCTCGAGAAAAATCGTTGAGCATGCATCTCTTTCACCTTTCTCTTTACTTACCGCATTTACCTTGTTGCAAGTAAAGTGATAGGTTACTTGGTTGTATCTCATGGTGGCTTCCATGTCGACTTACTTGGTAGCTTGATAGTTTGTTCTTTCCTTATCTCCTAGAGCTTTGGTTGTCTCCTATGCTTGGTTGTCCTTTTGCTTAGCTTATTCCTGCTAGTTTGCTAAAATTTAGAAAGCACGAGAAAAAGATCTAGTAGTGTAAATACCCGATTCAACTCCCCTTTTTTGTCACTTGATCCTTACAACAAGGAACAAATTTTGTTTTAAGACTAATTTAAATTTTGAAACACATTTTATTTTAAAAATTTAGAAAGAGATAACCATAAAAATTAATTTAGACATCTGAAACCAGTGGAAATTTTTTTATTTTTAATTCATATAATTTCAAGTATTTTTACTATTTCGCATCCATTTTCATTAGAAATTTATAAATTTCACATTTTGAAGTTGAATTCAAATTCAAAATGCAAACAGGGAGCTGAGTCACCATCCTATTAAATCTGTCTTCTGAATTTTGTATAAATAAATTAGTTTCGAATTTGAAGACGAGTCCAAAACAAATTTTGGTCCTAATAAAGAGATCTATCATCATACAATGTTTCAAATTTATCTATGTTCTGTAAGTAATATTTTTGAGGCAAAATAGATGGCTACTACCGAGTCACCATCGCGTTACAAATCTATATTCCGAATTTTTTAGATATAAATCTCTTTCGAATTTGTAGATGACTCAAAAAAAAAGTTGTTCCTTGTGAAGCATCTATTATCCTCCAAATTTTGAAATTCATCCGAGTTCAGAAAGTCATGTTTTTAGGCAAAACAAATGGTTGCTGCTGAGTCACCGTCTCATTATAAATCTGTTTTCCAAACTTTTTAAAAATAAATTTGTTTCAAAATTGAAGATGAGTCCAAAAAAAATTGTTTGTCATGAAGATATCTATCATCATGAAAAGTTTAAAATTCATCCTCGTTTGAAAAGTCATGTTTTTTAGGCAAAATAGATGGCTGCTGCTGAGTCACCATCCTGTTTTAAATCTGTATTCTGAATTTTGTATAAATAAATCTATTTCTAATTTGAAGATGAGTCCAAAACAAAAGATGTTCCTTATGAAGAGGTCTATTATGATCCAATTAATCTAAGTTCAGAAAGTCATGATTTTAAGGCAAAACAAATGGTTGCTGCTGAGTCACAAGTCTCGTTATAAATTTATCTTCCAATTTTTTTAGAAATAAATATGTTTCGAATTTGGAGATGAGTCCAAAAAAACATTTGTTCCTCATGAATAGAAATATCATCCTCCAAATTTTCAAATTCATCCGAGTTTGGAAAGTCATGTTTTTTAGGCAATACATATGCCTGCTGCTGAGTCACAAGTCCTGTTATAAATCTATCTTCCGAATTTTTTAGAAATAAATCTCTTTCGAATTTAAAGATGAGTCTGAAACAAAAGTGTTCTTCATGAATGAATATATCATCCTTCAAACTTTCAAATTCATCCGAGTTTGGAAAGTCATGTTTTTGAGGTAAAACAAAAGGCTACTGCAAAATTTGGGGAAAATCAGAAAAAAAAAACCTTCTGTTTTTTGAAGCAGCAACCATTTGTTTTGCCTCAAAAGCATGACTTTCTGAACTAGAATGAATTTGAAGCTTTGGAGGATGATAGATCTCTTTGTTAGGAACAAAGTTTGTTTTGGACTTATCTCCAAATTCGAAACCAATTTATTTATACAAAATTTGGAAGACAGATTTATAACGGAATGATGACTCAGCTTTCTGTTTAAATTTTGAATTTTAATTCAAGTTCAAAATGTAAAATTTATAAATTTCTAAAGAAAATGGATGTGAAACAATAAAAATACTTGGAATTATATGAATTTAGAAAAATAAAATTTTATCCACTGATTTCAGAGGTATAGATTATTTTTTATGGTTATTTCTCTTTCTAATTTTTTAAAATAAAATGTGTTTTAAATTTGAAATTGGTCAAAAAAAATTTGTTCTCTGTAAAATGACTTAAATATCTGAAAAGTTTTATAATTTTTTGTGATCGTTAAGTATTTGTTTTCTAATCTAGAATAAAATCAACCTAATTGAGTGCTGGTTGTGCCACGTCAGTAGTCCATGTCATAAAAAAAATGCCACGTCACCCTGCCACGTAGGACAAAACAACCCTTGAAACCGTTCAAAAAGAAAAAATAAACGGGTTGAAAAGTTGAGGGAGTCCGAAAATCGAATGGCCGCGATAGTTGAGGGAGAGTTGAGAGGGAGGTCAACAGGACTTATTCCTGCAGTAAATTCGCTACAGAACTTCACTAGGAATGTGCCCATCCTCAAGACTTAGCCCTGTTTGTTTCAGTTTCTCAACTGTCTTTTTCAGTTAAAAAAGTTGAAAAGTCAGAAGCTGAAACAAACGGGGTTTTAAAAACCTTGCTTTTGAAAAGCTGAAAAGCAATTTTCTGATGAAACTACAAGCTGAAAATCACGTGCTGAGCTGCTTTTCAGACTTTTGGTGTGCTGAGAAACTCAAAATATATTACAAAAGTCAACATTCAAATTTCATCAATTAGCTTTTCAACTAGTCACCAACCAGCTTTTGTAAAAGCACAAAAGCAAAAGCCCAAACAGACCCTTAGGGCTCCTTTGGAATGCAGTATTTTCACAGAAATTACGCAAGAATTTCACAGGAATCAATTCAATTTCATAGAGAAAACGTAGGAATAGGAAATTTTTTCTTCAATACAAAGGAGGCCTTAAATTTCTTTTATGTTGTTGACCTTCTATTGCCATTTGCCAGAATTTAAGTGCATCAAGGAGTTATTGTACTCTTTCATACTCACTCCGGTTTCATAATTCAAATCATTCTGAACATGACATGGTCTCCAAATAATAACTTGATTTCCATTTTTATAAAGAAATTTATTTTAAAAAGTGACATACGCATAGTTTTGTGAAAGTACTTTTTAAGGAAAAAACTCATCATATGATTATTCATATTTTTAAATTTAACAACTTAAAAATTATTTATAATTTATACATTCCAAGTTTCATAAAAACATTGTCAAAACAACTCGAATTATGAAACCAGAGAGAGAGTGTCCCAGTGCAGAAAAGTGCTTGTTATGCCTTACTCCCATCCCCGTGTAGGAAGAAGGCATAAAATCCTCCGAGAACAGTCGCAGCGGCCATGGTCCATACAAGGACCTGCGCCGGGAACGGCATGATCGCTGCCACTTTGTATGAGAAGGCGGCCGTGAGCATTGTGGTGAGTAGCCAGACTACCATCTTCAGGTGCTTCCTCCGGCGTGAGTCCACGGGTGTCATCTCATACAACCGCAAGCAAAAGAAGAGCACGACAAGGTCCAGGTAGGAGAACCCCACGAAGGAAATGGCTGACAAGTCTCCATTCGACCTGTACACCGCCATTCCCGAGTTGAAAGTAAGGAATATGAAGGCGATCACTGTAAGCAACGAGGGAGCACAGCGTCCACATTTCTCAGAAGCTGAACAGGTCACACGCTGTTCGAGCAGGGCTTCCTCTACGTGCTTAGGCTCCATTGATCAATAAATACCAGCTGCTTCTCCAAGGAAATATTGATGGAGGCCACGAGCAAGCAAGACGACGACCAGCGGCACAAGAGGAGAGAAAAAAAAATCTGAAACACACAAGTAAATTGATTCCGGTGAGTACGATGCGTGATGCTCTGGATTCCGGAGACTGGAATGCAAAATTATTTGTTGCCAATTCTTATTCAGCTTGGTCACAACGGTGGAACCGTTTGTAGATGTTGTAGTGATCTCCACAATTTTTCAAAATTATCAACATAAATAAATTTCATCTGCTGATCCAAAACGATAGCATAACTTGACTGTAAGCTTGCAATTGCAAAACTGGATCGTAAAGCTTTGATGATGTAATATCTTTCTTCTTTAGTTGTCGACTCGTCTTTTAGGAGAATGCGTACTAGATGTCCATTATGAATCTTGGAACATATCTTGCACTATAACCAACCAAAGTATTCTTTAATCAGCATTTCCTGTTATTTGGTGTTCAACTTGATTTTAAAAGAGTGTAACTGCAACTACACAGATGCTTTACGTTGACCCGGTTAAAGAGAACATGAGTTGCTTTGGTGGTGCTCGGTCTATTAGATTTAGGTCTCCTTTAAATGCAGTAAGTGTATAAAAAAAAATTAGAAATCAGCTTAATTTAATAACATACTGTAAGATTTAGGAAATTTTCCTGCAATCCAAAAGGGATCTTAGTGATATTAGTTTCCTTTAATTTTCAACATCATGGTCTTGAGGCCAATCACTTGCACGTGTCGAGAGTGGTTGAACAGTATTTTCTGTGCTTACATTATGCAGCTATGATTTGACCACGGAGCGAATCACCCAACCCATCGATCCGCGGTGTTTTGCAGCACACCTCGAGTTGCAAGTGGGTGGGGCGGTACCATTCTACCCGTGAGTCACATAATTAACTGTGTAAATTAAGTATATGAACTTTACGAGAAACCGCGAATCGTATAGTTTGATATAAAAAAAATATATTATCATTGCGAAAATCTAATAACTTACCCACTCAACACATAATTTACCACTCTATTATTATATATACAACTAATTTAAAATATTAGTAACTTTAAAATCATGATTTTTTATTGAGATTAAAGTTGGACACTAGAATTAAAATCTCCCGTTCACATTATAAAATTTCAACGAATTTAACCAAAATTCTAAATAATAAGTAAAAAACTTCATGCAAATTAGTATAAGTAGAACAAACATAATAAAGTTACGGGCTTTTGCGAATTGTTGCAGATGTATTCGCTTGTCTGGTGAGCTTTGCGGACGGATCATTGTTAAACCGCGAAGAAAATATCGTTGATCTGTAAAATGCATTAACTTAAATTCTGCGAGACAGATATGCGAATTCACAATAATACCCGCTCTACTTGCAACTTGAAGCACACCGACGATAGCTATTGATCACATGCACAACCGCTCAATTGCATACCGTTGATTAATCCATGTCCAGCTAGTGAGTGTTTACTCTGAACTTTGCAACGGAAGCATCGACTGGGTGGAAGTTCCGGTGGGCAAAGCAATGGGCAAGCAATAGACCACAGTTTGATCTATAGGCGCGAACCGATTCCCTGTTGTACTGCCCATTACTGTTAGACCACTGGCTTACAGCTCCCGAACCAACCGTCAGTGACCGGGCAACCAGGGGCGTTGGCAGGACCGGTTTTTCTTTTAAAACTAATAAACACTAGCTAAAGATTCTTAAGTTTACTTGTTTCAGCAATCAGCACCCATCTACTACATGCTTAGCACCAAGCAGAAACCAATCTCGGTTCCGCCGCTGCGGGCAGCACTGCATGTGATCCCGGCGCGATAGGCGGAGGCAGATGTAGAGGCGGAGGCACACGATCGGCAGGCAGCAGAAGCCCGAAGGCAGCGCGATAGCAGAGAAGCGGACGGCAACGCATCAAACTGGCGGCAGCGACGGTTTCAGAAAGGAGTCAATTTTATGGGGCGGTTTGTTGATTCGATGGACCGACTGAAGTGCTCCGCACATAGACCCCTTTTATAAACTAAATCGGTATTCATAACATTTTAGTTCAAAACTGAAGTTTTTTATGCTGTTTGGAATTAATAATAACTGTTTTTAATTAGATGTAACAGTTAAAAATAAAAAAGTGGCCAATTAAAAGGTACTTTAATCTGTGCACGGTACTAGAAGTGATAGACACGGTACTAATAAATTGGCGGATATTAGCTGGACAGGGGAAGATACCTCTGATAGCTCTTGAGTACCGTAACAAAACACCAAAAATGAATAAAAATTTCACTTAATTCAATCCGGTGTGGCCCTCTCCACATTTATTTTTACAATCTGTTTTTAGGCAATAGTTTGCTCCTCTGTCCCGATTTAATTGTTGTTTTACGTCTAGGATAAATAAAGAATAGATGAAAAAATGTAATGTATAGAAAATGAAGAGGTGAGAGATAAAAATATAGATATATAATATAAAGAGAGAAATATGTATCGAAAAGTAATAATAATAGTAATTTAACAAAAACAAAATCAACATAATAGATTCATAGGACAGAAAGAGTGTGTTATTATTTGAGGCATGTAGTATAGAATAATAAAAAATAGGTTTACAATTTGCACGAAGGAATAAGTAGTCACCCGTGGAGAAGGCTCCTGTCCGTCTAGGACTTCTTTTTAGGCGTGTTTGCTGCCGCTTGCTAAGGCCACGGTATCGCAGGCAACTAGTAGTACAGATTTGAGTTGCTCCATCCACAGCCGCTTCGCTGGAAACAAGGAAGCCAAGTCGAACACGGTTCCTGGGATTGGGATTTGGGTGGAGGGAGAGAGTGGCGAAGCGTGCTAGTTATAGACTTTGGGGGCAGGTTTTAAAAAACCGGTACAGTATCGATTTTTAAAACTGTTACAAATCGATCGACTAATTTTTAAAATCGAGCGGTTTATCCTTTTTCTACTATGTCAATAAGGATTTTCAAACAAAAATCGATCGGTTTACAAAACCGTACCGCAGCGATTTGATAAAAATCACGATTTTCGTGCGGTTTTTTAAACCTGCTTCCGGGTTCGCTGGACAAAGCCTCCTGCACCGTGCGCTCATTTACCCACGAAGAGAGACGTTGGAGAGCTGTTGTCTACAAGGTTTACAAAATCGGCGAGGCAGCGATGTCGATGCCTCGTGAAACGTGTCTGGACTTGATTAACCCGTCGTGAACGCGTGGTCCGACGGAGGAAATCACCTCGATGTTTCTTCGTGACTTCTGCTCGCATTCTCTGCCTCTCTGGTCCGTGGCGTGTTCTTGTTAGTCCAGGTCAGTATTCTGTCTGCGGGTGGTGTGACTGGGAACCTCAAGTCGTTGCACGATCCCACCATATTCCAATCAATCCCAGCTACTCATCTTTGGCGCGGATGCGTCTCCACGGAGATCTCGCTCCTTTGCTGCCATCCCACGGTTTGTAGGAGCACTTCGTGGAAACAAGTCACTGCAAATCCGCGGACGATATCATTTCCAATTGGTGGCACCAAGTCCGTCGCACGTTCTCGTATTTTCCTTTGCCAGCGCGAATTCGGGCTGGAAACATTGTGCGCATCGCGGGGTCAAAAGCGTACGCTCCCCATTTTCGAGAGATAAAAAGGTACTGCACGCTCCACGTTGCTTTCCCGTGAAGTCTATCCGATCCGAATATTCTGAGCGACTCCATCATCGGTGACGCGAGGAGATTACTTGGAAGGCACCGGGAAAGAGAAAGCAAACAGCGATGACAACAAGAAGAAGAAATTAAAAATGAAAATGAAATGTTTGAAACTGGTGATCACGACATCTTCCTACCTCACCAGCTACACAAACATTTTTCAATGTCCTTGGCAGGTCGGCACTCGGCAGCTACCGCCCACCTGTTAGAGTTGGCTGTACGCATCAATGATCCAAATATTCGAGTCACTGCCATATGTACGCGTAGCGGAAGCAGCAAAGGCCATGATCGGTGATTCCAACCTATAAAACCAACAATTTCTTAAGTTGATAAGCCAAATTAGAAATCTTCCTCCTTATGACCTGCGATTATGAATGCTAGCGACGCACCACCAGAAATGAATTCTCAGAGCGATTGATTTAAGCACAGCAATAGTACGTGCTAAAGTCTACTCTGGTTTCTTCCCGAGCGCAATCAAATCGTTGAAACCCCCACTAGTGCAACAAGATATGCACGAACAAGCTGTTTAAATGCATACTTGGACTTCTGTGATTTTTGTAAGAAGAATTTTGATATTTTTACCAAGGTAGCTTCCATCAATTCATAATATTTTGGAATCATTACAAATAAACTTGGAGACATTCAGTTCTTAGCCCTCATTTAGATTGCGGGAAAAATGTCTCAATCCTATATTTTTCTATAAAATTCTTATATAAGTCATGTCAAATTACTGCGGTACAAAGCATTGACGGACGCAGCTATAGAAACTTGGGTATTCCCAAGCTAATCAACCAAGGAAAAAAAAAACAAGACGTCAAGCTGGTAAGTCAAGAAAAGTGAAACAAGGCGCCCATAATAGTGAATTAAAAATACATTATAGTACAAGTTGTTCATAGTAGAAAATTAAAGGATAAATTGTTCATAATCTGAACTAAGATAACTTACAAAATATTAAATAAAATGAGACAAACATAGAGCCTTCTCTTGCTGTGATATGTCAGCAAAAATATCCACAATTGAAGCTTTAGGCCTAGGAAAATGAATCATATCTCTCTTGAGCAAAATTATGGAAACTAGTCTTAGCACCAATATGTTTATCAACGCTCTTTTTCATGTGCCAGTTTCTAAATCCACAACTCACAAAAGCATCTCCACCAGAACAATTAGTTTTATGCTTGAATAGGCAGCACACAAAACAAAAGAGAGCATCTAGTTCCACACTATATTCCAGCCACCTATAATCATCAAACCAAGTAGCAACAAAGTGTCGTGGCTTACCTGAGATTTCAGTCAATGGAAAATCATGTCCCCTTTGTTGGCATGGCCCCAATGCGATGTATCCCCTTATCACTGAATTTCTTTGTAGCTCTCTCCCACAAAGATTTCAGATCAGGATTAGATTTCTTCTTCATTAGTCTTGTTCAGAGTTATTCAATGTGGGGAACAAAAATTAGAGGAGAAATTGTGCAACTCAAGAATGAATCAAATTTATTTCATGGGAGGGCATACCGTTCCAGAGGGGAGGCGCCAGGCGGGCAGGCGGGCTTGGGGGGTGGCGTCCGAAGGGGGAGGCGCTAGGCGTGCCGCCGCCGAACTGCTCGAGGGCGGCGTCGGGAGAGGGATGCAGCGCCGGCGTGGTGTGCTCGAGGGCGGGGCAAGAGAGGGAGGCGGGGTGGCGGGGCCGGAGCGGCGCCGGTGAGAGAGGGGGACGGGGCCGGAGCTCGATCCTGGGCGCGGTCGCCTGGCGCGTGCGCGTGCAGGGAGCCGGGGACTCGAAATCTGGACTCGCGGAATCTGGACTCTGGAGACGAGAGCTGAGTGTTTTGCGTTTTCCTCCCTCTCTCTCTCTCTCTCTCTCTCTCTCTCTCTCTCTCTCTCTGGCTTACTCCGTAGTTCCCATGACATGAGTAGAGAAGGGTCTATTAGAAATTTTTGCAAAATTGTTGGGTATTCCCAGTAGAGAAGGGTCTATTAGAAATTTTTGCAAAATTGTTGGGTATTCCTGGGAATACCCAAGGTCAATGGTACAAAGGGGCTTGTGATCGATATTAACACATTCAGTCTAATATACTCCTAATTCATCGAACTCCTTGTGGGATCCATAGTAATTAACATATGTTTCTTCTTTTTCCTTTATTTTAGGAATTTAATATACTCTATATATAT
Source organism: Zoysia matrella (assembly GCA_001602295.1). Taxonomy (NCBI): domain Eukaryota; kingdom Viridiplantae; phylum Streptophyta; class Magnoliopsida; order Poales; family Poaceae; genus Zoysia; species Zoysia matrella. Next base: position 5,290 of record BCLG01005452.1, on the reverse strand, counting down.
TTTTTCAGAGTTAGGTCGGAAAAAAGTTGGTGTACATAAGGTGAAATAATCAGACTATATGTTTTATGTTCATAATACTGTTTCGTGTCATTCGTATCGGAAGAGCATGCTTCTAAATTTGTCATTCTGCCGATGCTGCTGATCAAACGTTCAGTTATACCTGATGAGTTCTGTAATTAACAACAGCATTTGAAGGTTTTATTTGCCTTTTAGAAACGTTAAGTTATCGTAGTCTCGGAGCCTCAGAGGCAGATAGTAGCTCAGAGAAGTTCATCATTGTCATGCTAGAGGTTAATCTGTTGGAAATGAATGCGTCCAAAGTTTGTTCAGCGAATAAGAAAAACATAGTTAGTTTATCGTCTTAAAAAAATGGGGAAACAGGCAGCAAAACTCAAACCCTCTTGGTGAGGAGAAAGCATGAAACTAGTTGAGGAAATGAATAACACTCGAGAGAACTGAACTGGTCAAGACATCAACGTGCATCTCGTGATCTCATCCGGCTCTTGTTCCATTTCCTATCACATACTCCCTCCGTTCTTTAATTAATGTCACCGTTGATTTTTAAATTCAACTTTGACTATTTGTTTTATTTAAATTTTTTTGATAAATTTTATATATTTTGATATAATTTGATTTATTATTAAAGCTATTTGAATCATAACTTAAAATTTGATATATTTGAACAAATTTTTTGAGTAAGATAAATGGTTAAAATTAATTGTAAAAGTCAACGACGATATTAATTTAAAAACAGAGGGAGCATGTGAGTATTGTGTGGGAGTGACAGGAAGGAGAGTGCTTGGCAGGACAAGAGATTTGATTATTTAGAACTTTTTTTGATAAGTTGACACTCAGATACTATGTGGCAGAATAGAGATCCGTTGGAGCTTAAAGGTTGTTTTGTTACTCTCTCTGTCCATTTAACTGAGGTGCACACATGGGCTGTTGGTAAAATAAAAAGTCGTGTGTGGGGAGCAAAGAAACGCTAACCTGGGCACTTGAATCTGTGATGTTGCACCAAAATTAAACGCAAAATCCTTCCCGAGAAGTGGACCAAAACGAACGCAAAATCTGAAAACGAGGGAAGAGAAGAGAGACGGACAGACTGACGAGCGCGTAGGGGCGTACAACGACCGAGTCCTCGGCACGCAGTTTCGTACTAGCGCACCGCGGGTCGAGAGTCTTGCAGCTTTACGAGCGAGGCCGGGGGAGCAGCCTTTTATAGGCGCTTGGCAGTGGTCGCGTCGGGCGGGGGGAGGGAACTTCGCCGAAGGTGCGAACTGCGGAGGTTTGGGACGGAACTCACGGAACCAACGACAACGAGGATGGAAAGCAACAGCCGAAAGGAGAAACCGGTGCCCGGCGGTGGTGTGGCCTCGTGAGTGCCTGGGTGCTAGTGCGTATGGACACATGGTGTTTTTTTTTTCGTTGCGATGGGGTAGATATATATCCGCGAGCCGAAACAACTTTCGCAGTCGTCACTTCCTCGGCGGGCAAATTTCCCGTCCAAAATGAGACCCGTCACGTCAATCGGGAGGATTGGGAGGATGCGGCTTCCGTGCTCCCGCATTCCTACTCCGGTTTGTGCTCCCGCTACGTGGCGACCTATCATTGGTCCTTAATTGTTGGTGGGTCTAGCACAACGGAGCGGTCATCAAGAATTAAGCAACGACGTTATCTTCTGTTTCCTTTATTTACGGCGTGCTTCCATCCGTAGTGCTCCCTCTATCTTCCCTGGGATTTGTATCGTCTGCCGTTCTGCCTCTATGGCAAATTTTGCCATAAGCTATCTCCTCCGCTCATCAAGAAATGAACGGTCGTCAGAATAAAATGCAGGGGCTTAGTACTAATGACGTTTATACGCCGTTAGTTTACTAGATTAAGTTATTTGTTGGTTGGACAGAAATCAAACCATGTCGAGCGGAAAAAAAATAATTGTAGAGTCTGCAACTTGCGACAACATTATATTTGAAGCTGGACCGCTAAAAACAACACTCCTTGGAACTGCTGAACATTTGTGTCTAAAAAAAATATTGAATATTTAGATTGGTGCCATGAGAAAAATCCAAACATTGAGACCCTATTTGGAACGCAAAAATTTTACAGGAGTCGGTTTAATTTCATAGAAAAAACACAAAAATAAAAAGATTTCCTTCATTTCAAACGGGTAACTAATAGTAAAAAAAAATCCAAACATTGAACTAGTAAGAGGGCATGCAAACATCGTTAGCTATTCGTTTTTTTAGTCCAGTAAACTAACGGTGTGCAAATAGCAAGCAGCTTCCTTAATCTAGTAAACTAAAGACATGCAAACGTCATTAACACTAAGTCCTATGGCCTCTCCTGGCAACCGTTTGTTTCTTAATTAGCGATGGAGATGCGTTATGGCAAACTTTGCTGTAGGAGAGAGCAAGGCAGACGATACGAATCCATCTTCCCTGCAAGGTGTACCGGCATATCAGTTTACGTAAAAAAAATTGATATTTGGCGTTGAACACATACAGCCCTCTCTATCATTGCGTTCCGCCAGGTTTCGCAAAATCGTTCATGATCTTCACAGTTTTCGATTAATACTTAATCTGGCTCAATTCGGTTTAGATGGAGGTTTCAAAATTCTGAAAATAAATAAAAAATTGAAAAAATTGAAAACCTAAAATTGATCAAACCGGTCGGTAAACCGGTTAAACTAACTAAAAACCAGTAAAAACCAGTCAAACCGATATAAAACCGGTCAAATCAATTTTGTTTTAAAATTTTAAAAATCGGTAAACCAGAAAATTGAGTGATTTTCGTATTGAGATTTTTCCAATTAACTGTAGCGGTTATGCCGATTTTTAGCAAAATCGGAGCCGAATGGCTTCCGCGCCTCCAACGAAATCTGAAACCTTGCGTTCCACTAAGGAAAATTTATCCATGGGATACTGTTTATTTGTAACTTTGCCAGGAACATACCAAACGTCAAGAATTAGAATGGTGACACACCGGATAATGTTTGTCTCTATTTAAAAGGACACTCACAACTTCTTCTCCTCTTTATCTCTCCTATTCACTATAAAAAAGTTTAAATAATTAACACAATATAATATAAAAAATAATTTTATGGTTTCCTCTAAATAAAATCAAAACATAACCACTAATACATTTCATTAATATTTCATTAATGATTCTTACGTATCTAATTATTGCTATACGTGCAGCTGGAGCGTTGAACCCAAAGGCACACTATCCATATGGGTTCAATGCAAATACGTTACATGATATTCGAGACGTATTTTCATGTATAGCACCCACTGATTTATGTGTTCAGGCCCTGCAGGAGGCGGAAATTTAGAAAGAAAACAAGGTGCATTCGCCACTGAGTTGGCCAGCAAAATGGCAGTGAATGCGAAAACTTCACCTGCTCAATGGTGGCATATGTTTGGTGCTGAGACACCAAATCTTCAGAAGCTTGCTTTGCGTTTAATGTCGCAGTGCACATCATCTAGTGGCTGCGAGCGTAATTGAAGTATATTCGCATTGGTGCACACAAAAGTGCACATAAGACTCTCTCATGCTAAATTGAATAAGTTGGTGTATATCAACTACAATCTCAGAATACGGATGCGAGATGCTGGATTCACATATAAACCACCAGAAGCTGATCACTTTGATCATCTTATGGAGCTATTCTTGTATGATTCTTCTAATCTAATTAGAGATTAGATGAAACATGAAAGATAAAATGCTGATCCTCTTCTTGATGAAGAGAACACGGAGAGTGACACTCTTCTGCCATCTCGTCTAGTGAGCACTGATGAAGCTAGTAGATAATTGCTACGGTTGTCTCGTGCTGTAACGATATCTGAATAGACAGAAAAAAATATGGGTGATACTCACATAGGAAAGAGGAAGCAGTTGCGTCAAAGAAAAAAGATGGGTGCTAAAAAGAAAAGAAGTACGAGCAAAGGCAAAGGAAAAGAGAAAGGAAAAGGGAAAGGTAGAGAAGTGGGCAGCGACGACTCCACAGATTCTGGAGACGCCAGACAAAGCCCACCTTACCAGAAGTTCAATGACAGCAGCTCCCAGACAGATTTTGTAGACGCACCAGGCGATGCGGACGTGGTTCCTGACTCCCAGCCATCAGCAACTACGTATCATTTCACAGATAACCATATCTTCGCATTATATGAGCAATTTTAACTCTTTTCTCTTACACTTGACTTTTTTTCAGGTAAGACTCACCCATGCTACACAAGATTAAGACCATGGCGCTCTACACTCACAGAGGACCACAATGAATGGTAGACAGCATCAATATGGTGTTTACTACTCGGAGACAGACAGTGATACCTCCTACAACCAAAGTCTTAAGTACTACAATTATTCTTTGGGTGATCATAGCTCACAACCAACGATCACATGGGTGTACCAATGGCAGAATCCAAAATTTTATCACATGTTGCGCTCGCAATGGGAGACAACTTTCGCTTGAACGGGTCAAACTTAGAATGAATTCAAAGCCGAGCTACTCGCCATTAGAGAAATTCAAATAATGTCAAATGATGAGTGTGACAGGGTTTATTTTGAGTGGAATATAATTCCAATGTAAAGTGTAAACTTTGTGTATGAACTATGAATTTCATTGATATAGATATATTGTTAAATTGTGTGGTTTATTATCCATTGGTGAAGTATATATTGTGTAAATGTATTGCAAGAATTAAAAAAAAGTCATGCCAAATTTTTCTAGATTTTTTCTATTTTTTATTTATTTTCTAACATTTTACAAGTTTTTCACTATTTTAACCGGTTTATCGATAGAACCGGCCGGTTTTTGTTTCTGCGCGCAACGGCTCAAGCCGACCGGTTTCTCCCTTCAACCGGCCGGTTTACCAGACAAACCGGCCGGCTAACCATTTCACAACCGGCTTAGCTTTCGATGTTTGAAAAATCAAAATTCAATCGAAAAACCGATCGGTTTTTGGGTAAACCGCCAAACCGCTACTGACCGGTTTCGCCGGCTCCACAGAAATCTCAAACACTGGTGAATGTTAGGTTTTCTTCTCTCTCTATCTCCCCCCTTCTCTCTCTCTCCTTCGTTCAATAGAGGCGAAGACATCGGCGTGTTGACTGGGAATGCATGGCGTAATTTTATTTTTACGTGAATAATGGCTTCCGCTTAATAATTGAATTAGCGGTAAAAATAAAAAAATCCTAACCAAGCACACTGATTATTTTTCTCTTACATACCAAACAGCGTTCTTGACTGAGTCTTTTTAGGCTGGGATTATAGGATTAGAGTGGAATGAGA
>BCLG01005451.1:3382-16411 GCA_001602295.1 Zoysia matrella | reverse complement strand
TAAGAACCGCGAACCGAGCGCCTGCCGCCTCATCCATCTCCAGTGCCCTGTTGACGAGCTCGGCGACGGACTGCGGTCTTGGCGCGTCGTACTCGCCCGTGTCCTCCGTAAGACACCTGACGGCCCTTGCCAAGGCCTCGCGGCGCACGCTGAGACCAGCCGCCGCGAACAGTACCATGTCCGACAGCTCGCAGATCCTAGCCTTGCACGGCAGCGGAGGCTCGAGGCACTCGCCTCTCAGCTTCGCCACGCACTGGCGGAGGGTGTCCCGCCGAGTCGTCGCCTCCGCCTCCAGGGAGCTGGCCTCCCTTCCCACCGCCTCCACGACAGCCTTCCTCGTCGTGTCGTCCGCCTGCATCAGGTCGCCGGCGAAAGCGGTCAGGCGGCAGGACGGTACTCCCACGGCGTACGCAGTGCGCGCCAACACGCCGGCCCGGTCTGCCAGCTCCATGGCGCGGCAGCGGAGAGCCACCTCGCCGGCGAACACGGCCAACATCGCCGCGGCGGAGGTCGCGTCCATCCCGGAATGCTGTGCTAAAAGGGGAAGAGGAGAACAACCGGGGGGCCGGGGCGGAGAGCCGGGAGAGGGGCGCGGCCGGAGGGCTTCACGCACGGAACGGCGGGGAGTCGGGAGAGGGAGGGAAGCGGGCAGTCGATGTCCTTAATAAAGCTACTCGGGACTCCGGAATCGGGAGGGAGATTTGGAAAATCTCCAAAATCTAAATTCAGTTGTGTTGTCGCGGTTATAACTTCGTTACTGATCGAATGAATATTCTACGAGGGCCACAGACCACTAAGCCAAAAACTCTCCGTCTGATGGCATCATGCTCCAGGTGACCGTGGGTCTTTTGTACTGCTGCTACGACTACCGCTACTATGTGATCGAATTATTTTCAATTGAAATGTCACTTGAGCAGATATCTAAATCTTCTCCATTATTACTACTCCATATTATAGGAATGCAGAATCTGCTTCAACATGTTTCTCAGTTGTCTCATCATTGCTTGAACATATACTTCCTCGGTTCCACCATTTTCTAAATGATGTCGTTTAAAACAAGCTGTCCTAAACAACGTCATTTAGAGAACGGAGGGAGTAAGTTGCAACAAAAAATTTTAGATCTAGAAGTATAATTTACCGTGAGTAATACAATCCAGATCTCCCATCTTGTAGTATAAAATCCAACTGCAGGATAGCATAGGTGGAGTACGAAGAAATACATGTCAAAAGCATATGCCTACCATACAAATCAACGAAACATCCTTCCCCAAAGTTACAATATGCCAGCATCTGGACACATGCTCCAGATCTTCACGTTGTCTACTCCTAGTAGGAATAAAATCCAAGATGCACCTGGATCTTCCATCAATGCACATGCAAATGAAAACCGTGCTTCTGCAGCGCTGACTGGCACACACCATCTTGATAGAATCTCTATCAGGGCGTGGGGAACAAATTAATTTGAGGAACTTCAGAGCCAGCATTGCCATTTTGGATGGTTCAGAGCCAGATTTCAAGCGCAGCTCAGGTGAAGACGCCAGAGCACTGCCGGCCGCTTCCGGAGGTAAACACCGTTTTGAGAAGTACTATGTGTCTATGCCTTTTGGATTTCACTGAAAAACAAGTAATAGTGATAATGAGAATTTTGTTAAGGGTTACAACTACTCCCACCATCCACAGAACAGGTAGAGCACCTGGAGAGGCATTCAAGACTAGCTTGTCAAGAATCTCTTTCTTGACCTGCAGAGAAACAAAATGAACTTGGCATATAATACAGTAATATCTTAAGTACTAGAGTGGAATCAACTTCCAGCAACACTACCGAAACTGGAACCGTGAAGAAATCAGGTACAGTTATTATGAATTTGAAAGAACCCTCACCTTACAGTGGTTATCAACAAAATCAGATATCTCCCTCACTTCAACTTTGAAACGTTTGGAAACTTCTGTTGCAGTATGTCAACCACCTTGCTGATACATCCCGACGTGATCGTATCACCTGAACTTGCATTGCACTTTAAAAAAAAATAGTGAGAGATGAACGACGTGTTATCGTCTAACAGCATTTGCTCCCTGCAACTATTTAGTACTCCATACTTACAATTTCTGGACTGGTCAATCCCCTCCATGCTTGGTGGTGCACAGTCAATGCAGGGTATATGACAGATGCGCGTTGAAAGAGCTTGCAAGCAAAGCTGCTCAATCTTTGCCAGTCCCTTGAGGTCTTCGGCAGTCATTAATTCAGCTTTTTCATTATTTATGTTGGATATCACAAGAGGCTGGCTCTTACAGAGAGCCTGCTCAGTTAAAAAGTGTTGAGAACTTTTTGCTGGCTACTAGAGATCTGAATTCTTTTCACTGTCCAGTTGGAGAGCCACTAGCTTCCTCATCCTTATTGTCCAATAGATTTTCAATCCGTATCCCCAGCAGGAATGAAACTCCAAATTGCTCCTTAATTGGAGTACAACAGCAATCACTAGATAAACAACTATTGATCTTGCATTTAAGACAGATGTGAAAAGTGCATTGTAACTAAAAGGCATATGGGATGGTACTAAACAGAGATGCTTGCGTACGCTCATTCCACCATGTTCTGGAATAAACTTACTACAATTACCCGGGTCATCGGAATTATAACGTCAAAAAATTGAGCATGCTACATGGGATGTAGGTGCATCTCTATGTTTCAGATGAGAACAAATTGGAGTAGCTAGCTTGACTAATGCACTGCAGGGTTAAACAATATTTGTACTCCCCTTTTAACAATGAAAGTAGTACTTCCTCCGTTTTCAAATTATTGTCGTCATTGACTTCTAACATAAACTTTAACCATTCGTTTTATTTTAAAAAGTATGATAAATATTATATATTTTGTTATAATTTTATTTATCATTGAAGATATTTGAAACATGACATAATTTTACACATTTGAACTAATATTTTGAGAAAAAAAAAATGAGCGGTCAAAGTTGATATTAAAAGTAAACGGCGACAACAGTTTGAGAATGGGGGGAGTATGTGATTTCTTAACTGAAATTAAAAATTTGAACTAAACACCAATATCAACGACGTACAATTCCAAGCTCACCGTAAAACAAAAGGTAAATAAATAATCAGAACTATATCCCGTTATCAGAGAGATAGCCATCAGGCACAACAAAGCTATCTATATCCTCTTCATCTGAAATCTTGGAATCATACTCCATAACATTATCACTGTCTTATTCAGTCGGAAGGACTCACCAGGGTCCTCCTGTAGTCATGTGCAACTTCCTTCTCACGACACTTTTGTTCTTTCTCAGCTTTACTTCGTTATCACAGAGATAACCATCAGGCACAATAAAGCTATCCATATCATCTTCATCTGTAGTCTTTGAATCCTCCTCCTTAACATCATCAGTATCTTGTGAAACAAAGAGTGCCAAAGCTGTCAAGCAAAGGGGCAGGTATAAAAACAAGGTGTATCGCCAGATCTTCCTGATCGCATTAAGCACACAAGTGGCAGGGTGCGGTAGTCCTCTTTTAGCTAAATGATCCGCTCTCCAACGTCTGCTGAGAATTGCCAGCCATAGAAACAACTTGGCTCGTAATGGCGCCCATGTCTTCCAATTTTTTTTTCCAAGGCGCCAAACAAATGGTTCCAACAAAAAAAAAAAAAAAAAAGCATCATAGGCTGTTTTGGAAGAGTATATGCCAGCATTGGTCTCCAAATATGATGGTCCTCATTTTCTTGCTGCAATTCCTTGTCAACCACAATCTGTCAAATCTGCAAGAATTTGATAATAGCTTGGACTGAAAGTGGATCGCTGATACCCAGCACTCATGTTCCATTATGCAAAGCTTGTGCCACAGTCCAATGTTTATTGACTCTTGTTGGAACAGTGGCTAAGATAGCTGCCTTTTCTGTTGTTTATTCATTTCAGCTTCTTCCCTCTCACAAAGCTTCCGCTCCTTCTGTGCTTGCCCTTCCTTCCTGCTTTTTTTGCTGTTTCTTAGATATTTGAAACATGACATAAATTTACATATTTGAACTAATATTTAAAAAAAAAACGAGTAGTCAAAGTTAATGTTAAAAGTCAACGAAAATAACAATTAGCCAAATTGGGTAGGTCCGCCCCTGATATAGACAATGCATGAGAACTTTGTTGTATTCGCTACTCTTTTCATTCCAAAATAAATGTTGTTTATTCAGTTCTTAATTGTTTTATTATTAGAAACACTTTAGCGTTATATTTGTACAAAATTTTCTAAAGAACACAAAGAGTCAACCGTGTTGTCTACACATAAAAAAAAGACATTAATTTTGAGATGGAGAAAGTATTTCTTTTACTATTAATATCACGGTTACTCTTATTTTTTAAAAAGATGAAACCTAGCTAGAATCTTATCGTTGATTCCCTTAATATCACATTGTAGCAATAAAAAAGCACTACAAAAAATGAAGAAATAGTGACCATATTTTTAGTTACCAATTAACTTTGTCACTAAATATTTACTTTTAGTAGCCAAAGTTTTAATTACTTGGTTCCTAAAAATATGATCCCATGTCCCACCGCGTATCGGTTTTAACTTGGTAACTGAAACGCTTTGCACTTACAGCGACCAAGTTAGACGGGCATATACCTCTGTGCTCAAAGTAGTGAACGGAAAAACCATTTACCTCCAGAATGGTGCGGGCACCAGAGCAAAAAAGAAAAGTTGCGGGCGGCTCCCGCGGCAGAGTGGTGCTGCACTGCGGGCACCCAAGCAGTGCGGCAAGCGGAGCGGCGCAGCAGCGCGCGTTCCCGAGGGTGCGGCGTGCGGTGCGGCACGCGGAGCGGGTGCGGAGCAGCGCGGCAGGGTGGGCGCTGGAGCGGTGCGTCGCGCGGAGCGGCGATCCAGAGCAGTGGCGTGGTGAGGCCAGAGCACCGAGGCGGGCAAAATCGTGGAACATCGGCACCGAACAGAGGCTAGCGGGCAACCACGAGGAAGGCATCAACTCCAACAAATCCCCTTCTCCATCCAGTTCTAAGTATGAAATTCCGTCTGCCCCTAATTCCCTTCACAATTTTTCACAATGATGCTCCTTCGTGCTTTGTTTTATCTGCAATTCCAGTTCATGTCTGATATTCTATTTGACATTATGCTTTAACTTGGAAATTACAGAAAATTTGTATGAGGAATTCTATTAGGTTTTAATGATGCCTTGCAGATCTATCTACAAATTCTAATTTGTGAGCACCAGAAAATTGAGCGATAGTCTAGTATTGACCTCACATGCCCTAACTTTATGTAAGTTAATTCAGAGATTTTGTGATGATTGAATACTATGACTTGAGTTCTTTTCTAATAATTGAGTATACTATGACTTGAGTTCTTTTGTTTATAAATTAGCTAGCTAACATATTGACTACCGGCAGGAGTAAAATAGAGATGTATTAATGGGTAGAATTGACCTCTCATGCCCCTAGTTTTATGTAGCTTCATCCAGAAAGACTGTGTGCTGACTGAATATACTAGTAGTTAAGCTGTTTATTTACAAATTAGTTAGCTAACACAACAGTTACAACAGGAGTAAAATAGAGTATGGAAAAAAGTTGGATGAAGTTGCTTGATAGGTTTTCAGAGGAATATAGAGCTGGGGTTGATGCATTTGTTAAGTTTGCTTACCAGCATAATGGAGGCAGTGATGTGATTCTTTGCCCTTGTCTACATTGTGTGAATTTAAGTCATCAATCCATACAACTAGTTCGAACCCATCTCATACTATATGGCATTCAACATTCATACACAAAGTGGGTATTTCATGGGGAAGTGGTGACTAATGATGAAAGTCAGCTTAATGAAGAAGTTGAAGATTCAGATGATGATTTTGATGGGTTTGATGCGATTCAGGATCTTCTAGGAGATATATACAGGGCAAAATCGTGTGTTGAGCAGCAAGGAAACCAAAATAGTGGTGGAGAAAACATCAACAAATCTAATGAACTGCCGATCCGCTTCGATAACTTGCTGAGTAGTGCACAATTTTAATTGTATCCTGGTTGCAAAAGTCACTCAATACTATCATTTATTTTGAAGCTTGTTCACATAAAAAATTTAAACCATTGGAGTAATAAATCATTTGAGATGTTACTCAAACTCCTCAAAGAAGCTTTGCCAACTGGTGACTCACTTCCAACTACATATTATGCAGCCAAAAAAATGTTGAGAGATTTAGGGTTAGGTTATGAAAGTATTCATGCTTGCATAAATGATTGTGTGTTGTTTTGGAAGGAGCTCAAAGATGAAGATCAATGCCTGATTTGTAAGGAATCAAGATGGAAGGAACCCATTTGGACTTATGAGCAGTTCATACAGTGTATGGCCAGTGGTGATAGTTGTCTATAACTTGCCACCGTGGAGGTGTATGAAGGAGCCCTTTATATTGATGCCTTTGCTGATTCCTGGAAAGAAAGGGCCTGGTAGGGATATTGATGTGTATCTGAGGCCTCTTGTGGAGGATTTAAAGCTATTCTTTACTGCTGGGGCCCTTACATATGATGCAGCTTTGGGAGAAACATTCAATCTGCCGGCAGTGCTTCTTTGGACCATTCATGACCTCCCAGCATTAGGTTTGGTGTTTGGGTACATTCCAATGGGCTACAAAGCTTGTCCAGTTTGTCTCGAGGGAACATATTCACAACCCCTAAGAAGTAAGATTGGTTTCTTAGGTCATCGGAGATACTTGCCTATTCAACATAGGTGGAGAAGAAGCGAACTTTTTAATGGTAAGAGTGAGAAAGCATTACCCTCAAAGCAGCCATCAGGAAATGAAATATTTGCTTTGATCCAAAAGTTAGATCATTTGCAAGGTTTCACATATGGAAAGAAGAGAGATAAGAAGAGAAAGGCTCTTGATAAGAGTGCACCATGGAGAAATTTCAACAAGAGAAGCATTCTATTTGAGCTGCCATATTGGAAGGAACTCAAGCTGTCACATATATTTCCCTTGTTCTGAAAATTAGGTATTTCTTCTATACATTTCTCTATGATGAGCTCACTGTTTTTAGAGATTAATCCTTGTTCTGAATATTTTTCTCTATGATAAGCTCACTGTTTTTAGAGATTCATCCTTGTTTTGAATATTTTTCTATATGATGAGCTCACTGTTTTTAGAGATTCATCCTTGTTCTGAATATTTTTCTATATGATGAGCTCACTGTTTTTAGAGATTCATCCTTGTTCTGAATATTTTTCTATATGATGAGCTCACTGTTTTTTTGTCTAGCAGATGGCACCAGGTCAGAAAGTTCGACCACCACGGCCTCAAGGTCCACTTTTCTTGTTCTATAGATTAAATTCAGATCTTTTTAAATCAGTTTCTTATTCTGCAGCTTAAATTCAAACTTGATTTTACTCAAGATCGAGTCAAAACTTGTGTGGAACTGTTGTTTTCTTCATGTTATAAAACTTTCGCCACAAATGTTATGATCACTATTTATTACATGGAGGAGGTGACAATGCAAAAAGAAGTCCATACGAACCCCTTTCTGATCGAGTTGATGATTGGATTTGGCTCTGTGATCATTTTGAGACAAATGAGTTTAAGGTATTTTCTATGATAACTACTTGTTTCGTGAAATTGCTACTATGTTGTTGATACATAGCAGATATTATCTTGCTAGTGGATTTCTGTCTTGCTGCATATCTATCTTCTTTTGTTTCCTTGCCTGTCCCATGCACCACTTACTGAAGCTATGCACTACTTCAATTTAGTTTGTTACAGTTCAATCTGCATTCACTACTCTGTTTGTTACAATTCAATTTAGTTTGTTGCAGTTCAATTATTCGTGCCTTCTTCTGATATTAATACAATACAAACTACAGCCCACTGCCACAAGAATGATTAGGACATATCATGTTCAATTACTTACCCTTGTGTTCATCATTGTAGAAACGGTCAGTGACAGCAAAAGTTAATAGATCGAAGCTACCCTATGTTCATAGGAAAGGAACAAAGTCTTTTGTTGCTCTGCATCATGAACTGGTTTGCCACCTAAATTATCTTTTGAGTGCATTGTTTGGGTTATGATTACTAGTCAAATAAGATGCTCTTGGGTTCATTGTTTGGCAGGGTTGTGGTGAGATTGAATTGTACAAAGAATGCTATAGTGGAAAAAATGGATGGGCATCAACAATTGCTATGGAGAATCATGTAAGTCTTTTGAGATTGATATATCACCTGAAACATGTCCACATTTTACACAGTAAAAATTAACTTTTAACCTTTTATTTGGATAAAGCAACAAATGGTGGAGATGCAGCAACAGGTACAGGAGGGTGAGGCACCTTTGAATGAGACACAAATATGTGAAGCCGTCCTTGGTAAGGCCTATGGATACATTACGGGTCGTGGCCATGGTCCAAAACCTAACAGGAGATCCTCCTCAAGCTGCTCAAAAGCTAACCAAGTAAGAATAGAAGAACTGGCCGCTACCAAAGATGTTGTTTCTGCCCAGCAAGCAACAATCGAGTCTCAACAAGCAATTATTGAATCTCAGCAAACTCAAATTGATCATCAAAGTCAAAGGATTGACTGGTTAAGTAATGTAATGTGTAAATTGGCCGGGGTTACACCACCTACATACAACTTTGATATGGCAGGAACACGCTGTGGAGATACTAACATAGGCTCGTCTGGTGGACAAGGTAAATGACCTTTGGCATTTACTTTCTTGTTATGAAATAAATCACAATGAGCTACAAAGTTGATTTATTCTTATAGGTTCTGTGGTATCTGGTATGATCTCAAAAACATGACTACAGTGACAGTTCCTTCCTTCTGTCCTTATGGTATATTTCTGCTACTTTCACTACCTATTACTTCAATTCAGTTCACATCGACTAGAATTCTTCTGTCCTGGTTTTTAATTATTTTTGTTCATATTTTGATTGTTGAGATTTATAGTGACCATGAGTGAGACCCATTGTAAAACAGTTGATTTTTTTGGTACAGGAATAATGGAAGTTCCAAATGTTTAAAGTTTTTATTTCCATATAAAACATAATCACTGTTTTTTTTTCTGCCGTACGATACGCACTGTATAAAACATGCTGACGGTCAGCATGTTTTACGGTACGCACTGTAGCATAAGCTCTGAACTATCAAATCTTCACTACCTGTAGGCTGTAGCAAGTGGCATCACTCCTCCGGTCTGTCGTACGGAGAACACACTGCAGTTTTCACTACTGATGTTTTACAAGGCTCCGTTTGAAATGCAAGAATTTCACGGTAATTTTTTCAGAAATTTTATAAAAATCAGTTCAATTTCACAGGAAAAAACGTAAAAAAGGTTTGAATCTCACGTTTCAAACGGGGCCTAAAAGGGAAGCGTGGATGCTAGTACTAATTGTTGTTTTCTACGGTACTATTGGAAATCATTTAGAGGAAACAATATGATGCATCATGCATTTTGAAAATTTAATAACTTAAATTCCTAACATATACTGTAACAATCTAACTGTGAGTTTTGTTTGACTATGAATACCAGGAATTCACTTAGGCCTTCTTTGGAATGCGGGAATTTTTTTTTAGTTTCTTGTGTTTTTCCTGTGAAATTGAATTAATTCTTGTGGAATTTCTCTGAGATTCCTTTGTTTCAAAGGAGGCCTTAAACATTATATATGAGCATCACTTGTTCAATGATTTAATCTTTTATATAAATATATTATCTCTAAAAAATCTAGAATACTTTAATTGTGAAATTACTCTTAAGTCATCAACATTCTAGAATAATTTTTTTTACTTATGCTAAATAAGTTGACCATGCTTCAAAAGGTTCAGACTTGGACAGGGCCTTGATAATTCATGTTAATTTCTATAAAGTCCTAAGATTTTTTAAATATTTTTTCTTTAACAGCTAAGAATATCCAAAATAATATCTTATAGTTTCTTTACATTAAAAGTAAAAATTATAGACCGATATTTATTGAACTAATAGTGGCAGAAAGATGTGGTACTTGTCATGCATTAAATAGTAATGTATGTAGTACAAAGAGATATATTTACATAATCTAGATTAAATTTCACAAATCTACAACTATTTGTACAATTGTAACACAAAACTACAACTTTTCTGACTTATTTAAAAAAACTATAACTATTTTAACCTTATGTATCAAGAAACTACAACTTTATTGTATGACCTCACATATCAATTGCACTAATGCTACATAGACTAGCCTCACAGATCATCTAAACACATATAAAAAGTTGTAGTTTTGTGAAATAGGTCATAAAAGTTGTAGTTTGTGTTATAATGGTACAAATAATTGTAGGTTTGTAAAATTTACTCCATAATTTATATAAAGAGTACTGCTACTACTTATAAAAGAGAGGATATAATGTTAAGAATCAGATATGAAGTTCTACTGAAATAACACGTAAATAAATGTTGAGTTTTTCAATACTTTTATTACGTTAACAAAATGTCATTTCCAATATTCCGATTGTTTTAAGAGTCAATTTTGTAAAAATATGAAACTATACATGAAAAACATCAAAAATATAAAATATGTTCAAATTTTGTTAAAATGATAATAGAAATGTTAAATTTGAAAAAATATTTCTTTTTTTGGATTAATTCGAAGAAACATGATGGTTCAAAAACATAATTACGGTTTGAGACAAAAATGGATTTAAAATTAAGTGTAAAATTGAAATTAACATGGTGATGTGTCATGCCATATGGGAAGCTACGTTAGCTTAGAGATGAGACTGTGTCTCTAAGAGTTCAAATAAATTTTACCTTGTAGAAGTTAAAGGACAAAATTAAAATTTTGTACATAGTTGAGGGATGAAATTGAGTATTTTACCAGTTTTAAATGCTAGAATGATAAATAAAAGTAAATAAATGGAGAATAAATATCACAGCACATACCAAGCATGCCAATTTGTGAAGCTAAATGTGCAATCATTAATTCCCACTAACAGCAGCCGCGTAAACTGCAGACTGAGCCAATCGCCACAATGATCCACCACACACACACACACACACACAAACATGGACACACCGAAGCTGACCAGAGCTTAAAGTGCCCAGGGACTTGCCCGTGATCTGTGACACGGAAGAAATCAGTGGAAGAGCGCCTAGCATTGCGTAACCCAGCATAGGAGACCTCCTCTCGTCTCTCTACAGGAATCAGACCATGGAATTGATACATTGAAAATCTGAAACGTCCATGACACAATGAATCTTCCCCTAACAAATCAAACATACCTGACCAAGAAGTTCAAGCCTCGCATCTGGCCGTCCACTTTGAACTCCAGCCCCTTCCCTCTCTTGTGTCTGCCTTGCTGCAGCATCCAGGACCGCCACCATTGCAGCTGCCCCGTTCTTGTGGTTCTCACATTCCATCACCAAGTTTGCTGTCGGCTCCCTGAGCGACTTCAACTGACAGATTGCTAACTGCTCCACCCCATCTCAACTACAATGTCTAAGGTGCTATCTCTATGTTTTTGCGCTTTCTCCAGTATAACCACGCATTTCAACAGAAGATCATATTCCACACCTGCGGCAGCCGCTGCACTCACCACGTCACAAGCCTTCTCCATCAGATGGTTGGTTGGCATAGATTTTGCAAGAAACTCAGCAGCCACGATCGTAAACGGAGATGATTCCAGTAGGGGATCTCTCAGTCCCATGTTCTCAGCAGGGGCACGGTGATGCCGGGTCCAGCGCCGCCACGACCACCAAGGAGGCCGATCCTGTGGCTCGAGAGCGTCAAGGACCTCATCCAGGGCGTCCGAGGCCACCTGGTGATCCACGCACGCGCGGGCCAAGTCCGACGCGGCGACACGGAGGGCTTCTGCGCGGACGCCGAGGGCTCCCTCAAAGGTCGTGGCGGCGCTCCGAAGACGAAGGACAGCCGCGGACCTCCTTGCAGCGTCAGCATTCTCCAGATCATCAGCGGCCGCTTCCAACTCGTGGAGCACGCCGGCACCGACGTCGGTGGCGCCGAAGGCGACGCGGCGGGTGCGCTCCACTAGTGAAGCAGTGTTGCTCTTGAGGGCCTCCTCTCCAAGGAATCCTATCGCGAGCGCGGCGGCCACCATTTGTGCCATCCCGACCCGCGCCGTGGCTGATAGCATCCTCCTGTGGGGTTTTTGAGCGGGAGGGAAGGGGAGGCAGGGGACGGCAGTTAGGCGGGAAGGGGAGGACAGAGGAGAGCAGGGGGTTGATGGAGAGAGGCTGGTGCCTGCGGCCCAAGGAGGCGGCAAAGAATATATGGGCTGCGCAATGGCGGTGGCTTAACTGGGCTGCCCAATGGTGGGCCACCACGTCACGCAGGCCGAACCAAGCCACGGGATTGAGTAGAGAGATAGAAGTAGTCTTTTTTTTACGGTAAAAAAAGTGACTAGCAGAGTGTGTTCATCTTTGGCAGTCATCTAGGACGATTTGGGCCTGGGTTTTGAGAAAGTGTTCGTTTTTGGCAGGAACTCTATCCCGCCAGGCGGCCTTCTTCGGATTTGGTTACGGCCGGCGGGATTGCTGGAAACGAGCTGTATTTCCGCGTTCGTTTTTCTTGTTCTTTTGGGCTTGTGAAGTGGGATTTGACTCGGCAAATCGGATTTTCGTATCTCACGTTGGAGTAGAATAGGTCCAAGCAAGACGCCACAGGAATTTTCTTCAGGTTCCTTAATTTGGTTAGGATCCGACAGACTTTTTAAGGAAGGGACAATTGCAAGATTTGAGTATCAATTTTAAAAATAGACTTGTTTTTATAATTTTGCAAAAATGAATCTATTTTTTCAATAAAAAGCTGCCGTTTAGCCTTATTTATAACTCTGTTACGTTACCAAATTTTCCATGCATTAAACGATTTTATAAAATATTTAGGGCTTTTTTTGGAACGTAGAAATTTTACTCATAGGAATTTCACACAAAAAACGCAGAGAATGAAAAAAATTCCCATGTTTCAAATGAGGCCTTAAAAATAGTAAAAAGACAAGATTACCCCTAAATCATTTTATTCACCCGACCTTTTCTCAAACGAAAATCGATCTGT